>JAQGAS010000061.1:0-121466 GCA_034686365.1 Pachymerium ferrugineum
GGTTTCGGTGAGTAAAATAATATCTGCACGTTTGAAATTAAAATCAGCTTCTAGGTCGTTTTGATGTGCAGACATGGTTTGGAATGTATTTGGTCTATGTCATGTAACTTCAAATATAATAAAAATTAAAGGCTAAAACTTTTCGTGCATATGGTATAATGGTAAGGTATAATTTCTTTACGCAGAACAAGAAGGTGTGGGGATGAAGAGGGAAGGGAGATCTATGTTTTAGCTCAAAATACTAAAAATGAGTGGCTGGAACAAGAAGTCTTTGTGTGAGTGAAGAATGTATGAAGATGTTAATTGTAGCAAAAATTGAATGATCTATACAGAAAAACTTACAAGTTACTGGGTATTGAAATTTAGGGAATTTGGGTAGTTTATAGGGGTCTGGGTGTTCAAAGTCTGGTATTATAGGGAAGTGTCATTGGGAGAAGGCTAAAAATTTGTGTGAGTGAAGAATTTATGAAGATGTTAATTGTACAAAAATTGAATGATCTATACAGAAAAATTTACAAGTTACTGGGTATTGAAATTTAGGGATTTTGGGTAGTTTATAGGGGTCTGGGTGTTCAAAGTCTGGTATTATAGGGAAGTTTCATTGGGAGAAGGCTAAAAATTTGTGTGAATGAAGAATGTATGAAGATGTTAATTGTAGCAAAAATTGAATGATCTATACAGAAAAATTTACAAGTTACTGGGTATTGAAATTTAGGGATTTTGGGTAGTTTATATTACGGTTCGTTAACTCATTTATAAGAGATAACGCATGACATTTTTCGCTCAAGTCAATTCTAGGTGCTATTATGCGGGTTAAAACTGTAACCGTAATTTTATTCTCATTCATTTTGAATAATGAAGCACGTTCTAGAATACAAATTAGTAATAATGGTTCCCACCGATATTGTAGTTGCCTTCCCCCACACAATCAAACCTGAAGAGGGCGAACTATTTATAGATAAAGTGAAGGTAAGTCAAATATGTTATAACATACAGAATTTTTAATCTAAAAAAAGACCATTAGGAATTATTCTACTATATACTATGACAACGCTTTATTTGAATGGTCTGCCCCTGGATGATGAGACTTAAGAAATGGACAAGGTGACATGTCCGGATTATCTGATCCTTAATTTATCTTAAAATTTTAACCCTTATTGCAGCTGAGGAATATTATATGCGGTTTTCAACCGACTACGAAATACTAAATTCACAATTTTATGGAAAGTGATATGTTGGAACAACTACACCAAAACCTGCTGGTCAAACGGATGTTCTTTACATCTGCCCCAATGTGCACTGTCTGTTGAAGTAAGATAAGGGGCGTATCAAAGGTGTTGGCCGCTTCAACTTTAACCCTTAACCTAACTATATCTAATCTAGAACGATATACCTTAAGGTAAGGTATATCGTACCTTAAGGTAAGATATATCTTTCTAGCTCTAATGAAATCACTCGTTTAGTGTACATTGGGGCAGATGCAAAGAACCTCCAACGGGGAGTCTAAATGTTAAGTTAATTGATTTCTGTCCAAATGTTACTTATGTCGCAATTCAGACCGGAAAGTGGTCAGAAACGTCTAATATTGTGTTAGTTCAAAGAGTCCGGAGGAATTAAATGCTTTCACAGTATTTTATCCATTAGCTGATAAAAATAAAATAATATAAAATATCTTACCATGTTTTATTGTGTGTCGATTTGCTTCAAGGAGTTGTATACAATTCCTCGACATCTGCGATGAGAAAAGACTGTCAGCGCCATTTTGCCGTCTGATCAAATAACCGGCAAACACTGGTCCGAACGAGATAACCTCTTCTAAATGAAAATACGGTGCCTCAAGTTCACGATGTTCATAAAACCAGAGATAAATTCTATTAAATTATGTCTTGTGATAATCTGCAGTATATAATTGAAGACGGACAACAGACGCCATTATATCAGTTCTATTAGATTCGCCGCTAGATGGCGAATGTAATAGATGACCTACGGCGCATCGATCCAGAACGGACAATAAAACCGTAAGAGTAAACTTTACGAATAAATTTTTTTTAAGTTATTGAGAACATACCAAAAAAACTGAACACGAAAATTACTGTGATATATTTAATACTGTTTATATAACAAAATATTAAAATATTTTAATTTACTCTTCTCTCCATATCAGCCAAAATAATTTGTTCTCCTATCGTTTGACGCGTAGACCACTGTTTTCTTCTAGCAAACAAAATTCATATTCCATATAAATTAAATTAAATTTATAATAAAAGTTTGTTTGATAAGTATAATGCCGGTTCAAGCAATTTTTTTTTGGGGTAACTTTATAAAATTTTCTCTTAGTTATCTGCAAATAACCAAGGGAGAAAAAAAATTGGAGGTGCACCTGACTAGGTTCAGGTGATGCCTTTTTCTGGGTATTTTTATTGGGGCTATGAAAACTTTCCCTCCATTAATTAATATTTAGAAAGTATGGAACGTCGATTTGTACACAGAGGTTGAATTTTTTTTTTTTTTTTTGTAAAAAGATTGACTTAAAAACTTTTACTTAAGCAAAATCTAGAAAATGGTTCAATTATTAACGCGTTTAAGACAATTTTATGAATCAAGTTTTGCTGTTACGCATTTGGTGACCGACAGATGACGTTAAAATCGCTAATAAATATCACACGCTCTCAAAATGCTTATTTTCATCATTTCCCTTTTAAAATTTGTATTTTGATACAACTTTAAGCGTATTTTGATTAAGCTTCTTGCATAATTTACTCATTCTACTTTCTAGTAATGTTCTTGAACGAAAAGAATTCAGGAATCTCGTATTTCAAAGAAATGAAAATATTCGTGAATGTAATCTGATTTAGTCAAGGTCAACGTAATCAGTTCAATTTTCTCGGATTTAAAAATCAACCTTGATGTAGTACGGTATCTTTGTAATGCTCATTTATCCGCCTACATTCTCCCACAACTCATAATTCAAGGTTTTGCCGCATGCATTGATAAATAGCCTGCAGAAAAAATAATTAATTTACCTGAAAAAAATTCGGAAATGTAACGGGATAAAAGTTATATGAAAGTTGTATTAAGTCTTTATTGACAAATATTATATTATGTAGAGAAAAGAGGTAATCAAAATATTCAATACTTTTTAAATAACGTCATTATTGTACGTGACATAATTAACGCATGCAATAAAGTAAAATAATATTCACATTTAAAAATTACTTATTATTCCTTTCTTTGAGTATATACATATCCATATCGTCTAGTAAATGGTATGTAAGTTCGGTGTAATACTTTATGTCCATCAACTTCTCGAACACCTTCGACAGGCGTGTATAGAGGAGACCCAAGGAAAGGTGTTTGTTGGATGTCCACAGATGCTTCATCACGATTTGTCACATTTGACGAACTTGACAGTGTTTCACTTGCAACCTGCTGAGTCAAATTAGTCTTTTCCAAAATTTTTTGAAAACGAAACATGACTTGCAACAACTCTTGTCTTGTTGGTTCGTCAATGTTAACTTGTGGCTCTAATGACTGAGCTCTTGTTGAAACAGGTAAAACGGGTTGTCGATCTTTTGACTGTTCGGATGATGTTACCAATGGACTTCTCTTTTGAGTATCCGACACTTGCGATGCAAGATTTTCCAAAGTTCTTAACAAATAATCGATTGGCATTGCTGACATTAATTTTGTCAATGTGTTTTGTAACCTTCTGCTGTGATTAGTATTCAATACATGTTTTGGTTGCTGATCCTCCACGACTTCCGACGTTTCATACTTACGTTTCATTGCGTGACTTTGCTGTAAAGATCTAAAGTTAGGAAGAATGTGGGGATGGCGTTGTTTATCTCGCGAATCTTGAATATTAAAAGGAATTGGAGGCTGACTAGTAGGATTAGTGGGATTTTGAAACCTGTGTTGATCTAGGAAGTCTTGAACGGGAGAAAATACTGAAAATGACGGGCGTTGGGGCAGAGGTTGTGGGTTAAAACTTGGCGGCGGTGCATTTGGATTTGAAAAATACTGAACATGTCGGATAACCTTCCGATCACCTATGGTCTCTCCTATGTTCGATAGCAAACCAGAAATTAGAGATGTATTTTCATTGCGGTTTGACTTGTCTAGTTGTTTGATTTCTCTAGAGGGTTCTCTTCTGACATCTCGAGGCACCCATTGAATGTCACTGTTTGCATCAGGAAGAGTACCAGTTGATAGTAGAGGAGCAATTGGAAATGAAGGTTTGGCAGATATTGGTTGAGATTTGATATTCATTTCAGAATCACTTCCACTGATTCTTGAATCCTTCTTCGAGTTAGGAATGGGCCCAACTACGAGTTGTGGAACAAATGCTTCTAAATTTTCAGGTTCCATAGTTTCAATTGATCTAACTTTTGGAGCATTTATCAAGCCGTCTAATCGAGGTCGTAAAAACTCATTAGCTGAATCTGCCCCTCGGGTTATACCTATTAATTCAGGGTTTAAAACTTCAGGAGAATCAACCGACGGAGGCTTTTGAAAGATGTGTCCCTCTGATTGTGGCGTCAAGTGTGGGTTACTGCCAATTTTTCCTGCGAATCGTTTTGGGTGAATATCTCCTGAAGGATGAAAGCCATTATCGTCAGCTTTATAGTCAATCTCTCGCAAATTTCCTTCCGGGTCGACATAAGCAAATTTTCCGGTAACAGTTCCTTGGTTATCCCGAGATTGAATATGGTAAGCTCCATCACCCGTATCGTAGGCAAAATCATAGGCGCCGTCGTCTGCTTGACTAACCATTTGCAGGCGGAATGGATTGGTGGAAAAAGTGATGGATAAGACGTTTAAAAAAACAAATAATTTCTGAAAATAAAATGTTTAACAACGTTTAAACGCTAATTTTTACCATTCTTTCAAAGTAAAGTATTAGATTATATTTAGTATATAGTCTAGTTTACATGTAATTTATACAGCATAATATAATCATTAAACATTAAAGATTTTTTTTCAAATTTCTAATTAGAATGCCAGTGTTATTAAAAATAATTTTCTGCAATAACGACATCTCTTAGAAAAAGAAGCATATTAAAAAGAAAAACAAAAATTTAGCTTGCATATCTTACAGTAAGAAACCAGCACAAGGAAGAAATAAACTATACTTTGAATTAAAGTTGTTAAAGAACTTTAAATAAAAATCTTGTGTGTTAATTTATGAAGGTGTATGAAATATGTAAATAATTAAGGAGAATATATGTTAATAAAAGAAAAAGTAAGAGCGATCAAGACCAAATACAATTTTTTAAAGAATTTACCTACCCAAAAATACTTCATGGCTGAAACTTGTTTGAACTTTAAGTCACTCGAACATTTCGTTGGTGTGTTTTACTGTGCTCTTGGCCTGTTTTTGAAGATGGA
This sequence comes from Pachymerium ferrugineum, assembly GCA_034686365.1. NCBI lineage: Eukaryota > Metazoa > Arthropoda > Chilopoda > Geophilomorpha > Geophilidae > Pachymerium > Pachymerium ferrugineum. The sequence goes on from JAQGAS010000061.1 coordinate 5,389, forward strand.
AACTTCACTTTCTGCAAGAGGGCAACGAGTAGGACACGTCAGAATGTATAGCCCTTGGCTAAGTGTAGGTTTCATAAGGATTTCTCCATCAACCTCTTTATAACGCCACGGTTACAAGTGAATTGACTTTTTTCTTGTACTGAAATTATCTTTACCACTGAAAACAATATTCTATTCATATTAGTCATAAAGGTTATTAAGTTAATATTTTGAATGAATCATGTAAATAAATATTTTTATACCTCAGGTATAAAAATATTTAACATTCTAAAGGTAAGTTACCTTTAGAATGTTAAATATTTTTTCCTATCCGCGGGTCGTGCAGATTATTAGTTTAATAAAGATCAAACCAGAAACCACTCAAGCATTTCACAATATCAGAGATGGAATTGTACAAAAAATTTAAAAAAAATCACTGAATGTTCTTGAGCAGTTCCAAATTGATTTATGATCTGATTGTGTTCTTTTTTTGTTTTCCTCATTGTAATTAGGTTCTCAACACAGTAGTTGGTAAATTAAAAAAGAAATCCCCTAGTGCGCATTTTAAAAAATCTATTTATTCTCACGAAAAAGCCTAAAAAAAAAACAATTCTCTCAATATTCTGTTCATGTTCAGTAAAACACACCTCCCAAGGATTTTTGGTAAAAAAAAACAGGAATGTCAAAAATCCCTGAGTTATTGCACTCATCTTCCTGTTGAGACAGGTAATTTAAACAAAAAGTAAAAAGGGCAGAAGTGAAAAAAAAAACTTGACATGTCTATTTTAAATTGCTATATTTTACAATGTCATATCCGGGTAGCAACTCTACTTTATAATTTTTAATTTTTTGCTCTGAATTTTTTTACTGCATTTTTTTTTAATTTAATGTCTTACTAACCTTGTTTAGACTTTAAATGAAATAATTGCGTGATAACAGAGCAATAAAATGTTTTACTTTTTAAATATATCATTCAGCCCTGCCTATTGTGTGCAAGGTCAGATTTGGTGTTTTGATTAAAAATATGTCCCATTTCAGTGCAGCAATGTTAGAAGTCGAGCAGTGAACAGACTCCAAAATAATTTTGACTATTACAGAATGTAATTATAAATCACACGAGTACAAAAATAAAAGTTCTTTAAAAATAAGGAAATGAAACGAAGAAAATTCTATAATTAGACAAATTGTGACAACGAGACCTTGTCACATAACTGTTAATTGAAAAAATGCGAGATTGATATGGTGCAGATTAAACAAGAGTTTCAGCGTTTGTTTGGCAAAACTTTAAGAGAGTTTTATTGCTGTAAGAGAATTATACTATCAAAACTGTAAAATTAAAACGTAAACTGATATTATCTTTTTTTTTCAGGTCGATACCCCTGGGGATTACAAGAAAGTTCTCCTCGCATTGGTTCAGTATTGTATTTCCATGCTTCGTGCCCTTGCCTTCATAACGCTTTTGTTCTTTATATATCTACATTACAAAATATATTCAACCTTTCATAACTACTCACTAAATCTTAGAAAAAATTTTTTTTAACATTTACAAACGTAAGTAATTTACAGTTATACTAAACTAACCACGTATGATAAGGCCCAGTCACCTTTAAGGGGGCAAATGGCGGGGAAACTGTGACGAACGTTGTTGTTGTGCTGGTTACAGTTTCGTTAACAGGTATTGGTTTAATTTCGACTTCTTTGTTTTTCGTAGTGTCACTACCTCCTTTCTTCAATTCCTGTCTTTTTTCATAGTCCTGCTTTCCATGGTTCGGTGTATGTAGCTGTTTGTGCTGGTAAAAAACAAGGCTGAGCCTCGTTGGATCAGACTTGTTAGGATGCTTCAGAGGAGTGGTGGCATGGAGCTCTTCTTTTGCGCATTCAAATAGGACAGAACCATGGCTAAGGGCTATGGCAACCCCACCAATGGTTCCGTCCAAAAAGTTTTCTTCATTCTTTGAAAACATTTTATAATACGACTCTTCATTAGGCTTCACTTGTTCTTTCATATTTCCATTCAGCATTTGTTGTTGTTTTCTCTTCAACTTTTTTTTTGGTCGACCTGGAGTTGTCCTAAGCCGCAAATCCATGGGATATTCGTTCAAAACTTCAAAACTTCCATTTTCAATATTTTTCTCCTGTCCTTCAGCAGCCATGATGTAAAGGGGAAGTACATGAAACTGTTCGTCTTTGGGTTTTTCAAACCCCCTGTGTTTGGTTAATGTAACCACCTTAAAAATATAATAGTAAAGCTTACAATTTATATTACTATTAGTATAATAAATTAAATTATTCTTACAACTGTGCAACCATTGTTCATATTATTTCTATCTTTATGCGCGTGCGCACAAAAATCAACACAGGAGGTTACTCCAGACCAGGGTCTACCAGGCTTCCTTCCAAGTCGACACTCTTTGCCTTCCTCTTCAAATGCAACTTGATTTTCGTATGACTCAGGAGCCATAGACTTATACACTGGTGCCAAGTTTGTTGCAAGAGAATTTAGGTTTTCTTCTACTACTGGATCCTAAGAATTTATAAAAGGAGACATTACATTTAGGCGTTTGGGTGGTTAAATTAACAATTTTTTTACATCTCTTTTTCTTTTAGCATCTTTTTTTCTTTTTGCATCTCTTTTTCTTTTAGCATCAATCTTTCTTTTTGCATCTCTTTTTCTTTTAGCATCTTTTTTTCTTTTAGCATCTCTTTTTGTTTTATCATCTAAGGAAAACTTGCACACTTCTTTGCTCCGTGCGAACTTACATCCCTTGAAATACATGCTCCAGGAGCAACCAAAGGAGAAAGACGCCCCAGAGTTGTCACCCATCCCTTGGCAGGCGCACGTTTTACTATAAAAAAAAAATTATCAATTTGATGAGATTATTTGTTAATGTTTTTAATAGAAACATACTCCTTATTGGATCCACACCCTCTTTCAGTAGATTTACTAAAATTTGATAATTTAGCCACCAGTGTGTTGTATAAATCATTAGCTGTATCCAATTGAACTCCTTCCCATGCTATGGAAGCTACCACGATCCATGCTGAAGAGCAATGGTGCCCTACTCTGTTTTTTGCTAAAACTAGCACCTTTTCGTGGGGACCAGATCTTCGTATTATCTATCAGATATAATAGATATTTAAGAATAGTAGATTTCAAAATGGAGATTTATTATTTACCCATTTTGCAATGGGGCACCCAAGTTTAGTTTTTCCTTCTATGCCTGTATACTCTAATGTTTCAATTCTTATGCTATCACCTTTTAGTTGCAACCTAAAATGTAGAATATAGAGTTAATTTAAACAAGATAGAAGTAATTCTCACCCCTTAATGGGTGCTTTTCTGCAGCACATTCAAAAATGGCTGTCAATATAATACCCCACAATACCCCCACACATTCAAAAATGGCTGTCAATATAATACCCCAAGGGGTGGGTGACATTTTTTATCTTACCTTTCTTCAAACTTTTTCCTAAGATCCTGCAAGGATTGCGCACACCCTAATTGCGTGTAGCAGGGTCCACTTTCAGGCACAACTAAAATAAATAAAAAAGTTTTGAAATGAATTTTTTTATACAAAATTTGTTATTTATTACTCTGTGTACGAGACAAGCAACTGCATTGTGGAACTTCAATTATTTTGTCTTCCCTTAAATATTCAAGTCTTTCACTCTCATTGACAGCACTCACATCTGGTAACTTTTTAGTGGTCATCGTATATTGCTATTGGAGCTGGTGCTTTAATTTGGTTACTAAAAATGGTTTAGGGATTCTAAAGAAATAAATAAAAAAATATTAAAGACACAGTAGCTTGGAAAATTTTTTTCTCTCACACTACAAATTATGACAAAGTAGAAAAAACTCTTATGTTTTTAAGTCCAATCTCTTTGTTTTGATTAGGGACTTCCCTTTCTTTTGACCTCAGGAAATAAGTCAAAGTGTAAAAATAAACCCCAACTCCTCTAGTGGCACCCACTGCTCTTTTACAGGAAGAGAAAAGAAATCATGAAAAGGGCTACTATTGAAATTGGAACTTTTATTGAAATATTTCTTACACAAGATGTCTCTGAAACACAAAGAAATAATTTTAATTTCAATTTTTCAGTTTTCTACCACTAGGTGGTCAACTTATAAACACTTGTCTTTGATTGATTTAGCACTTTCAATTCTTTTCTCATAATCTGGGGGAAAAAAAAGTCATAAATCTGGAGCTTTAAGAGATGAAGGTCAATTATGCACAGTCTGAAAAGTCGCCAACTACTGTCTAAACACCATCTGTTAAGAGTTGCTGACAAGTTTGTTGTAACCAACGTTCTGCTCGTTTGCCGACTGCTACCCTTTCTACAAGTCAAATGATAACGCAGTCTACTGAGTAAACAGAACACGTAAACAAGTATTCGTCTAACTATGCCCACGTGTTGCTTTTGGTATTTCAATCACCATTAAAATAAGTGTAAAAGGTATAAGATACAGATAGAAAATGGGTTCAATTGGCGATGCTATGTCTTATTCTTCAACTCGTTTATCTCCTACGCATATCTCCTTACATGACCACCTAGTCTACAAATTGTGCATCCTATGGGAAAATTTGTCAAGTGTACAAAGCAATACTCCAGAATGTACAACATTTAGATGGCATGGCAAACATCCAACTATTGCAACATCCATTGCAAACCTGCACCATTAATTTAATATTGTAGAAAATTAAAGTTTTTACGATAAAATGTAGTTTACTTATTGAATTTTTTCGCTGAATTAGAATGAGAATCCATATCATCATTTGCAGGAGTTTGCCGTTTTAAAAGACACAATGTTGCAAATGTATAGATTTGAAGTAAAGGAGTTTACAGTACCTTCAGTAGTACATAAAATATTACGGATTCAGGATTTAACATTAGTTCTCTACACAGTGTAATCCAATTGTATTAATTAACTAATTTACTATATAACTACTTGCAAGGTTGCCTACATTTGCATTTCTTAAGTGAACTAATACTTTGAAAATCTTTAAAATTGGAGTAGGTTAATTTTAAAGTGGAAGATTACGAAGTTTGCATCAGGAAGAGTACCAGTTGATAGTAGAGGAGCAATTGGAAATGAAGGTTTGGCAGATATTGGTTGAGATTTGATATTCATTTCAGAATCACTTCCACTGATTCTTGAATGGGCCCAACTACGAGTTGTGGAACAAATGCTTCTAAATTTTCAGGTTCCATAGTTTCAATTGATCTAACTTTTGGAGCATTTATCAAGCCGTCTAATCGAGGTCGTAAAAACTCATTAGCTGAATCTGCCCCTCGGGTTATACCTATTAATTCAGGGTTTAAAACTTCAGGAGAATCAACCGACGGAGGCTTTTGAAAGATGTGTCCCTCTGATTGTGGCGTCAAGTGTGGGTTACTGCCAATTTTTCCTGCGAATCGTTTTGGATGAATATCTCCTGAAGGATGAAAGCCATTATCGTCAGCTTTATAGTCAATCTCTCGCAAATTTCCTTCCTAGTCGACATAAGCAAATTTTCCGGTAACAGTTCCTTGGTTATACCGAGATTGAATATGGTAAGCTCCATCACCCGTATATCAGGCAAAATCATAGGCGCCGTCGTCTGCTTGACTAACCATTTGCAGACGGAAAGAATTGGTGGAGAAAGTGATGGATAACAGAGTAATAAAATGTTTTACTTTTTAAATATATCATTCAGCCCTGACTATTTTGTGCAAGGTCAGATTTGGGGTTTTGATTAAAAATATGTCCTATTTCAGTGCAGCAATGTTACAAGTCGAGTAGTGGACAGACTCCAAAATAATTTCGAATATCACAGAATGTAATAATAAATCACACGAGTACAAAAATTAAAGTTCTTTAAAAATAAGAAATTAAACGAAGAAAATTCTATAAATAGTCAAATTGTGTTAAACAACGAGACCTTGTCACATAACTGTTAATTGAAAAAATGCGAAATGAACTTCCCAGAAAATGAACTATATAAAAAGTATAGTCACCGTTAAGACTCGGTGCAGCCCAAACGGTAATTCAATCTTACAAATGAATTCTATACAGCTTCTGTAATTTAACCTTAACTTGAAGTTGCTTCTTAGCCTATATGTGACTTTTTCAGTGTTATACTAGTATTAATGATTTTTTTTCTTTCTTAGTTTACTATGTCTTTGCCGAATATTTTCCATGTTGCAGGTGGTTATGCCGAACTGGTGGCGTATGCCCCAGTGCTTAGTGTGTTTAGTAAAAATTCTGCAGTTGAAGTGCTCAATGCGATTCCTGATTTTAATGATTTTCCGGCATATCTCGGTCAATTTCTTGCTCTTGCATTAGTTGCATTAGGATCAGTGAAAAAAATATACGTTACAAATGAGTCAAATGGGAGGAAAAAACGAAGCAATGATAAAATTGAAATTTTTCTGCACATTATTCAAATGGTAGACCAACAGCAATGTGCTCGTCGATTTTAGCATGGCTAATCCTAGCGAAAATCAAGCTATACTGATCCAGCTAAAGTAGCGCAAGAAGCGCAACAGTTGTACCAAGCTGGTTTGGCCATTTGGGGAACCGATGAAGCTGTCTTCAATTCTATTCTGGTGTCGCAACACTATAATCAATTACGTCTCGTTTTTAATGAGTATCAACGTGTAAGTGGCTAATCTTTGGAGCAGAGTATTAAATCCGAGTTCTCGCAGGGGATAATGTGGGTATATAAATTACATTTTTTTTTAAAATTAAATATTAATTACTTGCAGTTAAATACGCACAAAATACCTCGGCTTATTATGTAGAGAAGTTGTATTATTCGATTGTGGTACGTGTCGGATTCTAAAGAAATAAATAAAAAAATATTAAAGACACAGTAGCTTGGAAAATTTTTTTCTCTCACACTACAAATTATGACACAGTGGAAAAAACTCTTATGCTTTTAAGTCCAATCTCTTTGTTTTGAGTAGGGACTTCCCCTTCTTTTGACCTCAGGAAATAGGTCAAAGTTTAAAAATAAACCCCAACTCCCTCTAGTGGCACCCACTGCTCTTTTACAGGAAGAGAAAAGAAGCCAATGAAAAGGGCTACTATTGAAATTGGAACTTTTGTTGAAATATTTCTTGCACAAGATGTCTCTGGAACACAAAAAAATAATTTTAATTTCAATTTTTCTGTTTTCTACCACCAGGTGGTCAACTTATAAACACTTGTCTTTAATTGATTTAGCACTTTCAATTCTTTTCTCATAATCTGGGGGAAAAAAAGTCATAAATCTGGAGCTTTAAGAGACGAAGTTCAATTATGCACAGTCTGAAAAAGTATATAAGTATATAAAACTATTGAAGTCGCCAACTACTGTCTAAACACCATCTGTTAAGATTTGCTGACAAGGTTGTTGTAACCAACGTTCTGCTCGTTTGCCGACTTATGAACACTTGTCTTTCTACAAGTCAAATGATAACGCAGTCTACCGAGTAAACAGAACACGTAAACATGTATTCGTCTAACTACGCCCACGAGTTGCTTTTGGTATTTCAATCACCATAAAAATATGTGTAAAAGGTATAAGTTGCAGATAGAAAATGGGTTCAATTGGCGATGCTATGTCTTATTCTTCAACTCTTTTATCTCCTATGCATATCTCCTTACATGACCACCTAGTCTACAAATTGTGCATCCTATGGGAAAATTTGTCAAGTGTACAAAGCAACACTCCAGAATGTACAACATTTAGATGGCATGGCAAACATCCAACTATTGCAACATCCATTGCAAACCTGCACCATTAATTTAATATTGTAGAAAATTAAAGTTTTTACGATAAAATGTAGTTTACTTATTGAATTTTTTCGCTGAATTAGAATGAGAATCCATATCATCATTTGCAGGAGTTTGCCGTTTTAAAAGACACAATGTTGTAAATGTATAGATTTGAAGTAAAGGAGTTTAAAGTACCTTCTGTACAGAAAATATTACGGATTCAGGATTTAACATTAGTTCTCTACACAGTGTAATTCAATTGTGTTAATTAACTAATTTACTATATAACTGGAAATTATTACTTGCAAGGTTGCCTACATTTGCATTTCTTAGGTGATTTGGTGTTTTGATTAAAAATATGTCCTATTTCAGTGCAGCAATGTTACAAGTCGAGTAGTGGACAGACTCCAAAATATTTTTGAATTTCGAATATCACAGAATGTAATAATAAATCACACGAGTACAAAAATAAAAGTTCTTTAAAAATAAGGAAGTGAAACGAAGAAAACTCTACAATTAGGCAATTTGTGCTAAACAACGCGACCTTGTCACATAACTGTTAATTGTAACGATGCGATGAACTTTCCAGAAAATGAACTATATAAAGGGCCAAGGTATAGTCAGCGGTATGATTCGGTGCATCCCAAACGGTAAGTCAGTCTTACAAATGCATTCTCTACAGCTTCTGTAATTTAACCTTAACTTGAAGTTGCTTCTTAGCCTAAGTGTGACTTTTTTAAAGTTATATGATTTTTTTTCTCTCTTAGTTCACTATGTCTTTGCCGAATATTTTCCATGCTGCAGGTGGTTATGCCGAACTGGTGGCGTATGCCCCAGTGCTTAATATGTTTGACAATTCCGAAGTTGAAATACTCAATCCGATTCCTGATTTTAATGGCTTTCCGGCATATCTCGGTCAATTTCTTGCTCTTGCATTAGTTGCATTAGGATCAGTGAAAAAAATATACGTTACAAATGAGTCAAATGGGAGGAAAAAACGAAGCAATGATAAAATTGAAATTTTTCTGCACATTATTCAAATGGTAGACCAACAGCAATGTGCTCGTCGATTTCTGTGTTCTTTGGGTGAAGAATCAAAAAAGAACGAACTATCTTTGGATAAACTGCAACTACTGAAATTAATCAAGTAAGATTAACTAGGTTTTTCTCTGTAACAACTAAAAGTATGAATATTTTCCAGAAAATTCAGGATGGTAACTGGAGAGTTATTCAACGCGTTGACACTAGGTACCAATGCACAAAAGGACAGAAGTTGTTCCATATATTTTCCCCGATGCCCGATCACGGAAGAAAGTTTATCAAAGTTATTTACTAACGTGCGAAAAACGTTTGTAAACTCAATCAATATAATGAACGCAAAAAAAAGAGCAAAATAGTCAACATCTTTTTCTATCTTTATATTTTTAATTTAAATAAAGATTTTGACGTTTACACTACTTCATACGAAAGTTGTCTACCAACAGAGAAACAGCCACCACTCTCTTGTAAAAGCAATTCATTTGCTTCAGAGATTTTGAATACACACTCTGTCTTAATAAGCTTTTTGCCATCCTGTTGATGACTAGTTGGTAGTTTTCTTGGCCCCATAAATGGGTTCTTAAAGCGATAAAGCTGCAGTTTATTCGGATCTTAAAAATAAAAAGAAGTAAACCCAACTATAATCAGAAACTGTTCATAAAAAATACATCACTTACCTCCAATTTTTCGCTCAAGTTTGCACAGCTTTTGCTTTACACTTCGAACAGTATTCCCATTGAAAATGGGGACCGTTATTTGGAAAAGCCCATTACACGGGTCTGGATTAGTAAAAACAACTGGCAGATAAGTCTAAAATAATTGAACAATTATAATATTTATTGAAACAAAACAGTAGTAAAATTACACCTCAACAGAAAAAACAATGTAGGGTTGGCCAGGGCAACATTCTTCCTTTACTTTGTCGTCCGCATCAGCATCTGATGAATATTTTATATAGATATTTTCCAACTGAAATACGAAATGAAAATTAGAACAAGAATTAAACGCAGACATGTTAACCCACATCCAAAGTGGAAAGCAAATAAGGTAAATTGCTCATTAAAACTGATTTTTCGTCAAAATCAACAAATAAATTGAGAGCCGATAATCCTAATTTTTCCACCTTTTCCTGCGGAAGCAATGTGATGTAAGTATATTTGCTTGCATTTTAAATTTCTAGAATATTTAACCTTCATCGCTTGAACAAAAGGCATCACTCTTTTCATGTATTTTTTCAACTCGGATCTTTTCTGAAGCTCGCCTGATATCAACTTATTGTCTGGAACGCCAGTTGATGACTAAAAAAATTAGATATCAGGTTATTTGATCCTGCAGCTGAACAACGATTCTCTAACCTCATAAAGTGATTTCAAAGTTGTCAACACAACTGTTTGCCATGTAGGAAACGTTTTCGCAACATAAATCGTAGCATGGCTTGGTTTGGTGTCTGGTAAATTTCCTTTTGACTAATATGAAAAAGTATTTAAAAGTATCTTTGAATAATGAAACAGAGATCAGCTTACTTTTCCTTTCTTCTGTTGAGTAAATCCTTTCAGACGAAGTCTGAATTCGTGAGCAGCATCAGTTAAATAAGCAGACGATTTCAATAACACGTCATCAGGTTGATTAACTATGGGCCATATTGCACGCATTATGCTCGTGTCCTGTTTAGAAAGTGTGACATCTATTAATAAATTGTATGCATCATTCCTGAAAATATATTACATTTCCTAATAATCCCCAAATGTAATCACACACGTGAGGACAAATCGGCGACAGAAGAATGGCTTGAGTGCGTATAAAACGGAAAATTAGTTCTCTGTGGATTCCTTCGTCGCAAGTTTCGCGATAATTATCGCGAATGGCCTGTGGTTTTTGTTTAAATTAGACAGTTAAACCTAAGTTTTCTGATTTTTAAAATAACTGTACTTGGAATTCAAAAAATCCAGTTTTGAGAGCCTCCTTGTACATCATTTTTTCATAATTTTGCTCTGTTTCAAGTGTCTTCTTATCCATTTCAGCAAAAAATACTCTGTCTTGAAAGGTATCTGCTGGTCCCGATCGTAAAGAATCTTTAGCTGCTAACATTTCCTTGACCCATTCCAAAAAAGTATAAAGACGCAATATTCCCGCGTCTGCCATCGATTCCACGAAATTTGCGTCTTCAATGGAGTCTCCGGCATCAGCCAGACACAACCGCATTCCTACAATAGTCATATTAGCAACACGGTTAAAATTGAAACACGCAACAAACCATCAGCAGAAAATTTGTCAATAGCATCTTCTAGAGTTAAAAAATTTCCCGTTGATTTTGACATCTAGTTTGAAAGTTTATTGAAATATCAATATAAACAGGATCATATTCGTGTTACCTTTTCTGAATTAAGAAGTAGATGGCCGTTCGCGCGAATACTCAATGGCCACTTATCTGGATAATCATGCCACACAGCACAATGATTGTAAATATAGTATGTCAGATGATTCGGAACCAAATCTTTTCCTGATGCACGTAAATCAACTGGATACCTAATTAAATGTATAACATAACATGACCAAAACTGTAAATATTAATTACAAAAAAATTAGAAATTTACCAAAAATTAAACTCATTTCTTAATTTTTCCAGAGCATGTTTAGGAATATCTGTTTGTGGAAACAAGGCATGTTTGAAAAAAATGTAGTCCCAGACTTCTGGTTTCATCTGTTGAGGCCTAGTTATAACATCCATTACAAACTCGCCTTTCACATATAAAATAAATTCTTACTTAATATTAAGGGCATTTTGTCCTTTCCCACTGAACGTGTCACCTTGTAAAAGATGAGCAACGGTATAATAAGCCATATAAATTGTGGAATCTGACAGTGATTCTATCAACCACTTTTCATCCCAAGGCAGTTTTGTGCCCAAGCCGTATGTTCTTGAGCAAGCGTGCCCTCGTAGCCACTCCAGTGTAGCCTCGAAGTTCTTACGTACTTCATCAGAATAAGTTTCAATCAGCTTTAGAGCAGATTCAGCTTTGGCTCGCCAGTTTATTTCCCCATAATCAAGAAACCATTGATCGCATAAAGCGACAACACACTCATCACTGGATCTGGATATTACTTGTTTTTCTGGCTCCATATAAATAAGAGCCTGATCCTGTAAATGATCATTCAATAATGAAATACACTGAACTCTAATATCTTAACAACTATTACATTGCTAATTAATTTCTGCTGGATAATTTTTTTCACGTCAGAAACTTTCTTTCCTTTGTATTCATCAATTTCCATTATTCCTTCATAAAAGCCCTTTAAATAAACTTTTTCCTTAGCCTCGGCTAATTTTTCTCTGTCATTTTGACTTTGAATTTTTAATTCCGAGCAAACTTTTTCAGCGCACAAATTACCAAACCCTGGCACATTGATTATCGGCACCTAAAAAGATTAATTTACTCAATTTATTTACTTTGCACGATTATAAATCTGATATTCTTACCGCATTGTAAGGAATAACCATTTCGTCTCTAATTCTGTACTTTGCCCTTAACGCTTCTTTATTTTTTAAATCTCTTAGAGCTGCAAAATCATCAGGAGAATCTGAAGGCACACTAGTTACAATGCCTGTTCCCTTGTCTTCTTTAATGGTAAGCATCGGCAATGAATAAATTACGTCATACGAAGAAAGTGGGGCTGTCAGCGGTAGACCCATTATGTCCTACAAATTTTTTTTTAGTTTTTATCCGATAATTGTTTACCCTTACTAAGTTATATACCTGTCCCATGACTTCTGTTAAAACATCCGAACCGTTTTTATCAACAAAATCCTGATATTGCATATTTCTCGCAGCACGTTTAGTACTGATAAACACTTCTCGAGTAACTGTTTCGAATGCGACGTAAGTTATATCTGGATGAAGCCAGCAGTTTGTTTGACCGAACATCGTTTCTGGACGGAGTGTTGCAGCAACTAAATATATTTCTCTCGAATTCAAATGCCTACAAACAGAATAAATGTTAAATAATATTTAAAAGATTAATGTTTACATTTACTTGAGTTTATGTGGATAGGGTCGGTTAAGTTTAATTTTTATAAGTGTGTATTCCTGAGGACCAACACCCTAGTAAATAAAATGTTTATTAAAAAATGACGACCAACTGTGAATATACTTTACTTCTCCTGTTTGTCTGTCGTGATCCATACAAGGTTGATTGTCTTTTGGAGAAAATACCGTGTATCGTTTCCCGAATTGGATTTTGTCTGTTTTTTTCAAGTGCAAAAATTGCCATCTTACAAAAGAATCGTAAAACGGATTAGCATCAGTTGTGATGAAACTCCTGCGCCAATCCACTTTGAGTCCCATAGCTTGAAGATGTGCTTTCGCAAGTGGTGGAAATACTGTCAGCCAATGAACCGGGTCCGCGAAGCTTGCGATCTCTTTGTCCGAAAACCCCATTGACTGCATTATTTGCCATTGATATTTTGTGCCACCTGTTTTAGCCAAAACTTTACTCTAGAATTTAAAAGCAAATACTGTAAATCATCGATCGCGTATTATAAAACATTTTCTTAAACCTTTTTGCCTTTAGATTTATCTAATCCCAATTCTGAATTTGTTTCAGCCTTGTCAGTCACATTTGAACTAATCTCTTCTTCTTCAGGAAATTTCGGTGGATTGCCGTACAATTCCATTTCTCGTTTTAATTTGTCTGAAGAAGCTTTAATAGGCATTCCAGTACAGTGAAAACCAAATGGAAATAAACATCTTTTTCCTTTAAGTCTCTGGTATCCAACAGCAAACTGTAAACAAAATTGCACTGTGATAAAAGTTCTAATTTTACTTTAAAAAAAGTTAAATTTCATATTTACTTCACATTTAGAGATTGTAAACGTATGCCCGAGATGTAACGTTCCATTCATGTAAGGATATGGAAATGACACAAAATATTTTCCGTTTCTGAAATTACTTCAACCGGTTAAGATCATTATTAATTGTGAGTATTTGACATAACTTACGCCGCATCGTATTTCGTAGTTGGGGCATCTTCTTCAAAAATTTTCTCATCATTCCATCTTTTTTGGATTTTCTTTTCTATATCTTTAAGAGCTTGAACTTTAAAGGTTCCTTTTCGTTCCATTTGGCAGTCAAACAATATTGAATATTCGCCGGTCGGAAAAATGCGTTCACCGGAAGTAGAATGACTCCAGGCTCGTGCTTCCGTTTTCCGTCCCACCATTCCTCATTCAACATGGAGTTGATTGTATTGCGACTGCGCTCAGAATTAATACTCCCACATGGTTATGACCAGCTGTTGCCCATGCGCTTGAACTTCGGTTTTTCCAGCCTGACGTGGCAAAATTAAAAATTGTGACAGATTAAAATGAAAAAAATATTTCGAATACATGTACAAGATTACTAAAACTGGGTTGTTTAAATTCAAGTCTATTATTAAGTATTAATTACTAGTAACCTGTAGTAATTAAATTTGTGGTAAGTGGTTGAATGAAGATCATAAGTTCTTTTGATTCAGAAAATAAAACGTTTAAAAAATTTATTAATAAGCTCTAAAATTATTCGTGTAGTCTTATGACTTGTTAATCAAATACAAATCACAGATATTCTAATTATAATTTTGTAGTCCTGCAAAACTTCGTAATTACAAGCACTGATTGATAAAAACGTTACAAAGAAAAAGTCACGTTATTAGATAAAATAATACAAATTTGTTGTCAAAGTCAACCGGTTTCAAATTGTGAAATAAATAGATATTGTATCAACCGTAACGATATCACCGCATTGGCATAAAACCGACATTCTTATTGGCACTTGTAGTTATATCGTGAATGCTATTGGTCAAAAAAAAGTCATTGCTCCGTACTTAACCAACCGCACCCTTCCTTTTATTCTAGTTCGGCACTGGCTCCCTATGAACCTGCATCCCGTGATTCCTCGTCATCCGCCATTTTGTTGAGGTGTCGGCATTTGAAGAGAAGATTTTTCTAGCGCATTTCATCGCCATAATAGCTTAATATTCTCTAAGTAAAACACAAATCAATCATGGTACTTTCAGACGATGAATTAGCGCCTGCTTACACTCCATTTTTTGGGGCAATTGGGGCTTCAGCCGCGATGGTTTTTAGTGGTGAGTATTATGATAGAAATTGACACAACCCCATATTGGAGGCGTGTATCCTCTGTAAAAAATCCTTTTCGGATTTATTTTAACACATTTAATGGGTCTAGCTGATAATAGGAAAGTAATATGTTACAAAATAAGTATTACCTAATATAAATTTGAGTCGTAAAACAGGTTTAAAGTGGTTCAAATGGGTTATTGATACAATGGTAGCTTTTCTGCATTACAAATGGAAATTCTCCCAAGTTTGCGGAAATTACTAGAAAAAATTGAAAAGGGGTTTATTTACTGATTAAAAATTACTTCCACTATCGTTTTTTTTTATAAATTTCATTTTAAACGCCAATAATTTTTACCAATGATAAGTCACGCGTGTTAATACTAGTTTAAAGTTCCTTTATTGAAACCATTTAGTTGCATGGGCTTCATCCCATCCAACTCAGTGTTAAAACATAGACGTATGGCTGGGGTTGAAATTAATTTTTTAATCCTCAACTCCACTTAAATCATGTGTACCAATAAGTAAACTATTTGAATATTAGCTTAAAGATTAGAGTGAATTATTTGTTTTTTAAATTTTATTTTCAGCCTTGGGAGCTGCCTATGGCACGGCTAAGTCAGGGACGGGGATCGCTGCAATGGCAGTGATGAGACCCGAACTCATTATGAAATCCATCATTCCAGTCGTCATGGCTGGTATCATCGCAATTTATGGACTCGTAGTGGCTGTAGTAATTGCAGGACAAATTAAGTCGCCAAATGAAGGCTATGGTCTTTTCAAGTAAGTTGATGCCACATGCCAACTATATCTTATCACAACAATGTCATATGTCGTGATTGCAAAACAATAGCAACAATTTCACTAGGTTGACACTGGATAATTGTCTTGATAAGAAGCAAACCTAATGAGTTCGTTATAAGAAAGACTTATTAAAAAAAATTACGAAAATCATTGAGTTTTTTTTTATATGTTACGAACTTGTGTACCTTTATCTACTGAACAGAAACCTATCAAAATTTAATGTTCGTAATATAAACTTCAACTTTTTATCTTCTTAGGGCTTTTCTTCATCTTGGAGCCGGTTTGAGTGTTGGCTTGAGTGGATTAGCAGCTGGTTTTGCTATTGGCATAGTTGGAGATGCTGGTGTTCGAGGTACAGCTCAACAACCGCGTTTGTTTGTTGGCATGATCTTGATCCTCATCTTCGCTGAGGTGTTGGGACTATACGGTCTCATTGTTGCATTGATTTTAGCGACAAGAGATTAAAAAGTGCGCAGTCAATTGCTTAAAATTTTCGTCCTCATTTGATGTATAAATTCTTGTCTGAAGTACATTTACATGTCTCCATCGAATATTTACAATGTGCTTCTGGGGGACAATGACAAACCAATTTTTTGTCTCGTTTAATGTAGGACTAATGTAAGAATTAAAATAGGTAAAAATTTCTTTTGTAGATTTATTAACTTGTGTGCATGCTGTATATTTTTCATGCTTTTTTCAACATTGTAAATTTATTTGTCCATTGTTGTTTGTGTCAAAGGGCAGATTTGTTATATTGGAAAAAAAAAATTGTAAAACTTAAAATTGTGACCTATCAAAAAAAAAAAATCCCTAAATATTAAAAAATTAAATAAAAATTAACTTTGCACATCTAGGTAAATTAGAACAATATTAGGTGTTCAGGATGTTATAGAATATAGAATTGTATTGTTTTTAAAGTTTAAGTTTGTTGTGTCAATGTTGAATAATTTTATGAATGACATTCCTAAATTGCGAGTAAAATTAGATATGATGGTACATTTTGTTAAATTTAAAAAATAATTGTGTGTATGGAATTTAAAGTCTTCGATCAAAACAAAAATCACGTGGAATGTACTCAGCACGTTGTATAAAGTAACTTGAATTAGACTAGCCAGTGTAAATATAAAAGAAAAATTGAGATTAAAGATTTAAAATTTATTCCATCGACAATTCAAACGTATGCAATTTTACAAGATCGCCTTCAGTGTTTTTCAAGTGCCAATGTCAATAATTCATTCATCCTTGGTAAAATTGTTCGAGGATCTTCTATCAATCCGGCAGTTACCATTGCGTTGTCAAATACCTGAAAATTCAATGAGTGGAAGGTCATGAACGCCATGAAAGCATTCATTACTATTAATATTGACTATGAAATTCACGCGATAATTATTATTATTATTATTTTTTTCTTTTTTTTTTTTTGCTGAATAAAATGCTATTTTTAGTTGAGAGTAAAATGAGAAGCTTTCTTTTTTTTAAAATTACATCTCACCTGTTCTGCAATCAACTGTGCTAATTTTGGGTTTTCGGTCTTCAAATTACTCAATTTCATCATAATTGGATGGCTGCAAAATGTGAAAATACACATTAAATATTTTTTAAATAAAATTTAATTATGAAACCAAGTACGTTTGAATCGTTAGGAAATCGATACTTCGTTTTTAATCAACTTGTGCTGCTATTGGATGTCGGAAATTTTCATGATTCAAAAAACATTCATATCCTTGAAGTTGTTTATTACAACTTTGAACAATTTTAAACTTAATTAAGGTAAATTATCTTTAATCGTGACTTGCATTTTTAGACCGGAATACAATATAATTTTCAAACCATAAGATTTCTCGAGTGATTTAAATTTATAGAAAAAGGAAAAATATACGTATTGATAGGGTATCAAATATGAATTGAAAACAGTAGTTGTACAGTCAGTATTAGACTCATTTTCCTTACTTCCTCTCCAAAAGAGGATGTTACAGTACAAAAGTCCATTGTGAAATGATTTTTTTTCTAAAATCGAGGTCATCATTAAAGTTTTAAATACTGTTCATACTCAATTGTTTTCCCTCATATTAATTACAATAGGTATTACGTAAGCTACAAATAGTATGTTACTGTAACTTTATTGACATCTTTCTTGCATCTAAATATTGGCTGGTTTCTATATCTCGTGTGTATATTAAAAATCGTTTTTTTTCTTTCAGGACAAGTTAAAAGGCAATAAAAACTTATATTGATCAAACTGGTTTTATGCAGTTCAATCTTCACCTGTTCAGGATGAGAAGTCTTAAAAATGACTTCCTACCTTTTCTAAAGGCTCTCGTTTAATGATATTTACAAAGAATTATTTATGTGGAGAGGGAAAGAAAAGTGTTACACGTGAAGTATTGCACCAATCATTAACCTCATTAAACCTTGAATAATACTTCTTAACACTTAGGTGTATTTGCTTTGTACAGGGTTAAATAGCGAGAATGTTAGCAGTTTATTCTCTCCATTAATCCAGAAAAAAACATGCATTTACCAAATTTACATTTAAAAAGTCACTAAATATCGTGTAATTGTAGTTAACGTAAAACGTTCTTTCAAAATTTGCACTTTCAGAATTTATTTTTTTTTTTATTTTTCTTCCCAAGTACTTCTCCTTTCAAAAAAAATTATAAAATAAAACTAATTTGATCAGCCATGAATCACCGTAAAAGTAAACAAAATTAACATTTGATCAAGGAAGAAGCATGTGTCATAGACCTTCATAATCTCAGTGGAATATTTATATTGCGATTATACCTTTTCTTGTGCGTAGCGACATCTTTCAATGATATTTGGTACTTAACATAAAATAACGCACAAGCATATACATATATTACCTGGCATTAATCTCCAAAATTGGTTCTAGAATTTTGTATCTCTGCTCTTCAGGTATTGCTTGAAATTGTGTTCGAATAAAATGTCGAGCAGCTCCCATTTCTTCCACAGTAACTACACAAGGATGAGTGGAAAGACGTTTTGTTGTCTGAAAATAAAAAAAGGTTATTTAAAAATAAGCAGGTAACAGACAGTGTACAAAAAAAACTATTTACACGCTAGTCACATCTTAAATTTGCAAATAGCTCGAAAACAGAGGTAAACATCACCAACATACTCATGACGTCAAGGTCTTTAAGAACCCTGCCCTTTTGATATCATTTCATTTTGGTAAACAACTCAGTAAATAAATATTCGGTAGAAGCGAGAGCGACAGATTATTTTATTTAGCCATGCAGTAGCGTATCAACTCAACATATTATCCACATTTTAATCGATATTTCACGCATCGATCCACTACTAAACGTTTAGAGTTCCTTGACACACACCTAGATGGCGCCAACAGCCTTAGAATCAACTGATATTCTCAATATACAATTAAAATAAATCTTTTTTTGTCCGTAAGGAGTCGTAACGTAGAAATAGAAGCATTTTTACAACCAAATAAATCTAACAAAATTGAATGAGCAAGGAACAGTCTATTTTCAAATCATAGTAAAAAGAACATTACGGCACAGCCAAAGTGATTGCAACTAAAGTCATTGCAAAAGTAATAACAGTCTACAAGTCAGTGTGTTAAAACTTTAAATGTCACCAATGCCAAAATTATATAATTTATGAATTAGTCTAAAATAATTTGGGAGTCAAATTACCTTCACTTGATGAACCTTATTTCCAAGAATATTCTTTAAGTAGTCCAACAATCCTTTGACGTCATCACTAGATAATCCGCCATCGGTATCTACAAGAAAAATCATATAATGCAATTTCTTTTCGTTTAATACAAAACTCCTAATCGAAAGTGAAATCAAAACCATTTTTATCTTGCGCAGGTTCTTCTTTATCTTGTCTCATTTCCTTTTCAACTGACATCAGCAGTTTTCTATCAAATTCTCTCAAATGTAACAAAACCAGTTCATCATGAGGTTCATAACAAAACAACACTTCAACTTGTTTTTCCTTGAGTGCTTCGAAATATGGTGATGTTTCCGCCAAATGACGACTGTAAATAAGAAAAAAAAAAAGTAGTAAATAAAAATGATAAAAGTAAAGTGTGAATATGTTGAACACCAACTGTGATACTCTGTATGACATATGTGGGACCCTATCCAACCGTATTACAGTGATTCATTTACAATGCACCTTTTTCCCAACTTATTACACCTCATTTGCATATTCAATCAACATTAGAGTACAGGCAAAGTGCATTGTGGGGGATTTGTGAGAGATGAAGGGAAGGCAATCTATTGTGTTGCCAAGATGAATTAAACTCACACACAATGGGATTGACTTGGGGGAGGCAGAAGGGGAAAGAGCTAGGATAAAATTCAGTCAGTAAATTTGTCACTCATAAAATGTAGGTTTAAAGTCTAAATTGTGGAATCCATCGTATTATTTTTCAAATAATAAACGTGAAACATTCACTCACCTTGGCGATGCTAAATAGTATATGGAGCTCTGCCCATCTTTCATTCTGCTGATGTATTCTGGCAGACTAACTTTCTCTCCGCTCGCTTTTGCAGATGATTCAAACCGAATCAATTTAGCAATCTCTTCCTAAATGTAAAATAATAATTAATTAAGCAATTCTTAAATCAAAATAAAAATTTTATAAAATTAGTTTCAATTTCACAATAAAAAAAAAAAAATTAACATTTTATTAGTAAATTGAAATTATGGTTAAACTGTAATGATTCGAACAACAATTTAAGGTTTTAAAATTTTAAAGATTTAAATTTGAGAAGGAAAAAAAAAAGCATAGAACTGCAAATTGGGTAAGAAAATCCATTTGGCAAATTGCCTCTTTGCAATTTTTTTCCTCCAACACCAATCCACATTAAGAACCTGACAAGGGGTTCAAATTGAAGTCTCCTTTAGGTTAAGACCTCCTTTTAACCTCTAATGAAAACTTTGTAAGAATTCACTCTTTATAAAATTCCAAGTCAATAACACTTACATTTTCTTTTACATAACACAATATATAATAGAAAAATCTGTCATATAAATCTATTAAAAAATAATAAACAAAACAGACATACCTTTTCTACCTGTTCATGTCCCATGACAATTCCCTCTTTAAGAAAAAGACCGTAATCTTTATAAAATTTCTCATACGTGTCTGCATCTTTCCTAGCTTGATCATTTAAATGACGCAATAGCCTATTGGTCAAAACTGTTCTCAATCTCCTGCAATGCAAAAATAAATTTAATTAAACACTCTTACATTGGTTAATGTTTCCAGAAGCACTATCATAACAAAACAAAGTATTTTCGACATCAGTGTCTTTTTATTCTCGAGACGAAAACAAACTTCACCCAAGGGACAAATTAATTTTCTTTGGAGTCTCACACACTACAAATACACATCGTGCACAGAATTCAACACTGCAAGTCCACTAGGTCCATGTTATCACAACTCTAAATCTTGGTGGAGAAAGCAAAAAGGAAAAAAAAAAGGCGCAGACAACCTCTAACCTCAAAGCGACAACAACACAAAGAAAAGTACCGTAGTCATGACAACAACTGTCACCGCAAAATGCCTAAACATGAGAAAAGAAATCCATTCCCTGTTTAAAACTGTTGACAAGGGAGAAAATGTTAGCACGTCCGCGAAGAAAAAGTTGTCTTCAGTAGAGGAAAAAATAGTAAAAGCTAAAGTTACATGCCTCCACTATTGTATAGACTTGCAATTAAAATATGTTAAATTTATAATACTTGTAAATTGATACTAATTTCAAGTCAATAGAACAATACGTGTTAATGAAAATTTTTTTAAAGAGAAGAGACAACGAGATTAGACCAAGAAACGAGGAAGGCAAAGAAAAAGATTTTATTTTCGAGTGTTTTCTCGGTGAAACCATCAAGGATAATGTTCTGCACTCACCTGATGAGGGCACTGTCTTGAAGTAATTCGCGGCTCAAGTTGAGTGGAATGTCTTCACTATCAACAACCCCTAAGACAATCAAAAAAGAAGAAAACAAGGTTGAACAAAACAAAAGAAGATTAAATTAAATAAAAGAGTTGTAATGATTTATTTACTAATTTTTTTTTACCTTTAACGAATCTCAGCCATTTCGGTAATAAATTTTCAGCTTTGTTCTTGATGAGTACTTTCTTACAATAGAGAGCTACTCCACTTTCGGTATCGCGACTCATTTCAAAAAGGCCAGGTTTTCCTTCGGGTACGTACAAAAGACATCTAATATTAAGCGGGGCGTCTGTCTTATAATGGAGCCAATATCTCGGCTGATCGAAGGCATTTCCAATAAATCGATAGAATTCCACGTGCATTTCGTTGGTCACTTCCTTTGGATCCATAAGCCACAAAGCCTAAATATTTTGGATATTAAATTTCAAAAACTGGTTTAAAGAATTTATATTATAAAGAGAAAACTAAAGAAGTTTGTAGAAAAAAAAATGAGACTACGAAAGCGTGATATCTGGTGGCGAGTTTTGTAAGCATTGTAAAGTAATCAATAGAGGAGCTTACATGAAGCTGCAATAAAAATGGGAAGGAAACGAAAATATCGAATAAGATGAAAATCTCAAACCTGGATGACATTCGCCTGTTTTCCATTTAGTAAAATTGCACTTCCTACAAAGCTGCTGTATTTTTTAATAACATCTGAAAAAGTGATTGATTAAATGTGAATGGGGATAAATGATCATACGTTTATACCTTTAATTGCATTTTCATCACTAAATTCTTGACATTCCTTTTTCAGATGTAGCACTACTTTAGTTCCTGGATTTACATTTTCAGCCTCAGAGATTTCGTAGGTGCCAGTTCTAGGTAAAATAGATTGATTTATTTGTGAAAATCAGCAGCACATACACACTTAAATAAAAGCCAAAATAGTTTCTTTTACCCGTCAGAAACCCAACGATATCCCTTGCTTCCTGGTTCATAGGATTTCGTGAACACTTCCACTTTATTTGCGACCATAAAAGCGGAGTAAAAACCGACTCCGAACTGTCCAATGATGTTACAATCTTGAGCTGATTGGTTCTCTTGCAATTGTTTTAAGAACTCCTATAGAAAAGAAAAGAAATCAAACAAAAAATAAACTTTTCCACTCTTTGATCCGTTAAATCCAGCATTTACACTATAAAAACAAACACTAAACGTCAATTTCAGAGATTTAATTCAACTCAAAAACTCTGATACGACTTTTTTATACGATACAAAACAAGGAAATGTTTTTCCTCCCCTCTAAAATTAAACACTTTGCAAATCTGCATACAGCAGCTAACAAAATCTCTTGTGTTTCTCTTTAAAGTCAATTTATTTAATTGCAAACAACACAAAGTGAGAAAATTTAATTTTGTCAAATGTTACATCTTTAAATCAGGTTGCAACTCAACCTTAAGTTGCTTTCCGCCAATGAGAAAACAGAACGTTAATGTTGGTCCACTCTTTCAGTCTCATCCAAAAAGTGTAACGCGGGAAGGTGAAAAATTTCATTAAGTGCTTTTCATGAGATTATTATGGACCGAGTTAATTCCTTATGCAGATTGCACCACGACTCATTCCCCCAACATTCAACCAACAGCTCACTGCCCAAAATTTATTGAGCCTTTACTCCATTTTTACGAGTTCATCTTTCAAGTGGTGTAGTAAAATGAAATGGACAAAACCATCTGACCTAGATTCAAGCCAGGATTTCTACACTTTTACATTATTTTTTTTTTCTTTTAAATTTAAAACCCACTTTTATTTTCACCTTATAAGCAACTGGAGATTGGTGAACAACCTAATAAATTGTCACATTTGATGAAACTAACATCAGCTACAGTATGGAATCTAAGTTGCTCTTAAGAAAAGAGAGACGTTGGTGCAGTCCCTGGTGAAAGTCATAAAGTAATGCGTCTTAAGATAAGGCCTGAAGGTGTAAAATGACTTTAGTCCACCATTTTCCTAATCCCTAAAGGAAACGCGTAAAGCAGATCATTTCCCACAACACACATAAATGAAACAAAAATTATATTAAAAATGAAATTTATTTAATCGAAATATTAAAGATGTTGGAAAATATAATTTCTAAAATGTTTCTACTCCTAATTGACATGTTAATTATAATTATTGTTCAAATAAAACAAAAAAATGAAAAGAAATGCACAATATTTTAAACAAGCATTTTTTTCCTCGAGGATGTAAATAAAGTATTCTGCCATCTTTAATTATCGTGTCGGTGATCCCTTGGCTCACACATGGATTGAATCTCTCCTCAGGTACAAAACTTGAGCATAATCCAATCAGTGTTAAGAAAATGTTTACACGTGCACAATTTTTCAATGCCCAACTTTGTGGCACGGGTTGAGACGATCTTGCCATAATTACATTAAATCATGCAATTAAACCGAGTAGATAATTCACTCGAGAGAAGTTTGTTAAAGAAGGGTCACTCAGCCAACTGACATCTTACCCTCCTTCACCTTCAATGATCTTAAAGACTTTTGAGTAAAATGGACATTTATGGCCATAAGGATAATTTGAAAGTTTTTCGCCTTTCATCTCATGGGGATAAAAGTTAGGTAAATTTTAATTACAAAACATAACTCAACGTGAATGCTCCCTTTCAAATCAATGTCACTAAAACTATATACACAATATATGAATCATAAAGTACTGCACATATGAATTAACTATGGCAATAAATGTTTTTTAGTTTTCTATTTTTATAGATATTCGTCAGAACAGTGACTTTCGTATAATTTCATTGCACTTGTAAAGGTTAATGTCAAGTCAATGCCGACTGTATAAAAACTCGTATCAGAACTGTCGACAGCACAAGTGTCCTGTGCTGACATGTATTCGCTACTACTTTCTCTGTACATTATTCCTACGTTTATTACTGCAGAAGGCTATACAAGTATAGATGTATTCTACTTCTGCCGTAGTTATTATTTCGTCGATAAATTGGTTAGTTTTGAGACGGCTAAAAAAGAATGCGAAGAGTTGGGCATGAAATTACTTAGTATTGAATCTAAGCTTGAAAGCGACTTCATTAACGAAGCGTTAATGTCGTCAACGTGGCTATCAGGGACCCGTAAGTAAACTGAATATAATAAACTATTTTGAATGAAATATTAATTTTTTTTGTTAGATTGGTGGACTAGTTTGAAAAAATGTCAGTACGACGATGGCTATACTATGTGGCTATGGACGGGTGAAAACGCGTTCGTAACGTACGAAAATTGGTGCGACGACCAACAATTTCTGTCCCGGTCAGGCGACTGTGGTTTATTATATTACAATAATGGCGATTATTGTTGGAACGCTCGAAACTGTTCCGAAACTCAAAATTTCATTTGTGAAGCAAGTCAAGACACACGTTCATCATGCCCAACTAATTATGACTATCAAATTCGAAAAATTGATGAAGCGAAAAAATTATCACAGAACAAAGCTTGGAAGTTTTTAAAATCAGATAAAACCAAGTCTAAAGAGGTAGAGCCCAGCAGATCAGCAGTTGAGCAGATATCAAAATACAAACGATCAGAAACGACAGTCTTTTTCGATGGACGAATATACACGTTCATTCCCCATTTATCGACTTACCAGGAAGCCAAAGAAGAATGTGCAAGACGACAATCGGCCTTATTGAGCATCGAGACGAAGAAGGAAAACGATTTCATAAATACAGAAGTAAAGCGAAGAAGCTATGTCAGTAAGTACTTAATTATATTTATAGTGCTAGCGATTTAAATAATGTGTGGTTCCTATAATTTTCTTAAGATTGGTGGTTAAGCCTAGTTAGGAATGCATATGGTCAAAACGTAGACTTATGGCAATGGGAAGGTAGTGGAAAGTGTTCGAGTTATAGAAATTGGTGCAAAGATGAACCTGACGATGTTGAAAATTGTACTGTATTGCACCATTCCTCTGAAGACTACTACTGTTGGAAGGTCCGAAATTGTAATCAACGAAATAATGTCATCTGTGAAGAACTTCAACGTGGCCAAACAGCCAGTTCAAACGGTGGAAATAGTATAGGTTATAGTACCGATATTCCTGTTACTCCACAAGAACCGGAATTTCTTGCAACAGATTAACTCTAAAAACATCTTCTGTAAACGAACCTTTTGTCCAATTATATATAATTTAACAAACTGTAAAATCGTTAAATTTATTAATGTAATTTCAGATTCTGTAGACTCTATATAATCGCATCTTATACAAGGGCATTAAAAATAAAAATAAAAAAAAAAATTAATTCAGAAATAATTTTTAACTTTAGAGAAATGACTACATCATTACAAAACGCTCACACCCATTATAGACGCAGAGAAAATCCTAAAATGACTCAAAGATCAATGACCAAACATGTTAACTCGATAACTGTATGACTACCTTCGGCAGGAGGTCATATTCATGGATTTTCCCGATTGTGAAAACGAGCTCTGACGCCGCCTAATCACAGAGCATTTTCAATGAAAGACAACTCCTGAAATGGACTTTAATTAATCTTGTAAAGAGTCGAGTATTAGACCAAATGAAACGTTAAGATTTAATCTACTATTTAATCTGATTTCAGTGCAAAGTGCAGAGAACCGAAAACGCAAAAGATAATCATCTTCCAGCTGTCATATTACCCCCAAAATAGTTTCCAATTAAAGATAGCGGTATACGTAACATAACAAACATGCAATGAAAACAAGAAAAATGATACGTAGCATTAAAGCACAAACAGTAAATCAGAGAGAATTCAAAGTGCCATAAACATTTGCAACGAGTAAACGTTACCGCAAATAATCATTCTACGTAATTATTTCATTCCACGCAATTTGCTACTCTAATACTCTCTCAATCTAAAAATTTTCCATTAAATTGACAAAGCAACTTAAAAATCTCTAATGAAAATAAATAATTAGATCTCTCTTCGTATTTTAACTTTAGTAATTTTAATATCTGGATACTCAGGAACACGAAAAGTTATAAGACGTAGTACAACGACCAGAATAAAATAAATTAAAAAGTGGTATTTCTATCCCAAACACACCCATAGATTCACTGGAATCATTGCCAGATACCAGTGTACAGTATTAAAAGGGAAGTGCAAGGGTTCATGACAGTGCACGTCAATTACTCATGGATCGATATAAATCGCACGGGTGGATTAGGGGATCAGGACCCAATGTCAACCAGAACGTAAAGTGACAATTCTTTCAAATATTCTCCAGTGTTTTTGTTACATGGTTGACATAAAATTATTCCTTATAAGGCGAATCATATCCAAATATATTCTCTTGAAACAGATAATTGATCAATAAAGAGCGTTTCCCATGAATCAACTCTTAAATTTAATCTGGGGTTGTGATTTATTCGATTACTGACCGACTCGTAGGGTTTCTATTGCAAATATATTTATAAAAGTTGTTTTTAAATGAAATACCACTATTAGGCTGAATTTACCTTCATTAAGAATTGTTTGTCAAACAATTAATGGCGTATTTAAAAATCCAGTCATAAAGTGCAATTACTTACCATTCAAACCAGCACAATGATCGTAATTAGCGGGCTAATAAATGCTGTCGCCATAAAACCGACGAAAATTAATTCACTTTTTTCTCTTTTAATATTCTTTGTTTATAGTATTACTAATTACACTTTGTAAGTCTGGAAAATGTGTCTAATCTAAATTGCTCTATTGTTTAGCTTTGGTATCTGTCATAGACTAAAATCTCCACTTTGAAGTGATCAAAAAATTGTTCTTTTTTTTTCTTTCTTTCTTTTTCTTTTAATTTTTTTGTTTTGTTTGTTTAATTCTCCAAATAATTGTAAACTAACATATTTTGGCGGGAGTGAAACGTTCTCAAAGCGCAGCTTGATGTTGTGGCAAGTGATGTGCTAATTTAAATTTCCTATCTTATGAACGAATAACGAGTTAATACATCGTTTGATAAAAATGGTCGTTGCTGATGTTTAATAAATCCAAGTAGTTATATTTTTATTCTTCGTTTTGATTAATATTAGTTTTGTCCAAAGTTTCCTCCTTTTATTACACAAGTTTAATAAGACGGATAGTAAGTACTTGGTTAATTAATTAATTTCCCTACTCAATCAACCTTTAATTGAATTTAAAGATTGCTTTTATACCGTGATTAAAAATAGCACTAAAGTAAATTACTTGCCAGGTAAATCAAACAATAATCAAGCCGCCATTCAACCATCTAATTTTGAATTTAAGCAGTAATAACATCCAACGCATGACATTTGTACGTGCAAATTCCCTCAACCGCTCCCAAATGAATCTTATTATTTTAACGGTTTTGCTTTACAACACATTTTCGTATTCTTATGGTGGCGTTATCGTCTCACAAAAAAGAACCAATTACTTTCAAGCAAGACGAGAATGTGCCCAACTAGGTGGATATTTAGTGGAGCAAGTAACTAAAGAACAATCAAATTGTCTAAGAAAATATTTGGAACCGAGAATTGAAGGTAGCGAAGACACTTTGAAAACTAACACGTATTTTTGTCTATTTTTAATATTTGTAGATGGCAAGGTCAACATCTGGCTAGGTCTTACAAGTTTTTGGCAAAATGATACATCATTGTGGCAATGGCAACTTAAAGGTGATGGAATGGAATTCACCAACTGGTGTATCGACCAACCAAAACTAGAAGCAAATAGTGGAAAATGCGCAATTCTTCGTTTCGATAAAGAGAAAGATGTTTATTGTTGGTGGGCTTTGGACTGCTACAACTACCATTTAACTGACAATGAACCTATTGGGTATGCTTGTATAACTAAATAAAGCTTTTAAAATTCGTTTACTTGAAATAAGGTCTACTTTATTCTAAAATTATAATTTGCTTTGTACGTCTGCGTACAATAAGGGCATTAACAAAAACACACGCGCCAATTAAACGCAGTCTCAATATTCTCATGCCTAAATATTGTCACGACTCAACCTAGAGTTGTTTGAAAAAGGCAGAACGCTCCTAAATTTCAAAATCTCTAAAAAGATTTTAAAATAAAAAAAATACTGATTATAGGGGAAATAATAAGGAAAACCTTAAAAACTGAAAACTTAACTCAATTTCTTAAATTTTCAAAATTTCTTCAATTTCTCAAATGTCTTTAATTGCTTTATAAACAGTAAAAACTTGAAAGTTTCACACTGGTTGCATACTACCTCTTCCGGATAGGGATAGATGAAGTAATTGATTTTGTACCGCTGGACGCGGGCTTACTTGGCTCAATTTGCCTATTTTGTTATGTTGCTTAATCCACAATCGTCACTGAATTACTCACAAGATAAGAATAAGATTAAAATCTATTACATTTTTATCGTTAAAGCTTTTTAATTGATGCAATGTATATTAAATTTTAAAAAAATGTAACCAGTTTTCAATTGCACAATTTAGTAGTGAACGTATATTTGCTTGTGGCTGTCCGTCAGTCGTATCGATTTCTACATTCTCGACGTCTGAACTGAACCGGAAGCGCGACCTCCGCGATGTTTTAGAAAACAACAATAAATAAGTGAATAATACTAATAAACAATACATTAAAAGAAAACTTTCCTAAATGAAACATTCAGATAACAATATGATGTTAAAATAAAAATTAATTTCTATATCGTATTTCCAAGGGAACTTCAAACTCTGCTCCCGGATTTAATAACTGCAAACTCTTTCAGACCACGTTACGACTAACTAAAGCCAATTATGCTGTCAATCGTTGCCGCTACTGTTTACACTCTTACGCTTTTGTTTGCTAACGCCAGATATGTTCGTTACAACGAGAGAACTACTACATTCTGGGAAGCTCAAAGATTGTGCGCGTTAAAAGGAGGAAAATTATGGGAACCAAAAACCGAAGAGGATTTGATATATGGTATTGGTCTAGGATGTCCAAGAATTAGCATGCCTATCGACAAATTCCATGAAAGTTCAAAAAGTATTCCAGGTAATCAACTGTACTTGTTTTTAAAATAAGTTGCTTCCATTTACACATTTTTCTACTGCTTGTAAAAAGGAAGTGGAATAATTGGATATTGGATTGGGGCCTACAACTTTCCCGATGGACGACGTAATTGGCATTTCATCACCAGTGGAACGAATTTCACGGAAAGTCAGTACCCTCAAAATCAGTACCCTCATTACAACAACTTCGATAAATTTTGGTGTCCTGGAGAACCTTCTAATTATCGAGGAGATGAGCATTGCGTTTTTGTAGCCTATCGCGGAAATGGGATTTTCTGTTTGGAAGATTTGAGTTGTCATTTGAGTGCTTGTGTTGGTTGTGAGACGCCACAACCTTTGATTGGGTATATCTGTGACGAACCTTAGAAATTCTAATGTAATGAAAGAACAGTAAAAATAAATATTTGTCAAACTTTTCATTTTAAATATTTCTTATTTCATCTTTAAAAAATGATCAAAACTGTGCACATTTACTACCACGATTGTTACTTTAATAGAACATCATCTCTTTACATTTTGGGTGCACATGCATGACATTGCTTATATTGTCAAATCAGAGGCGAGCTTATCCTGAAATATATGAATAGCAGATACGTCAGATTTTATATCACATTCAAGTGGAGATGAGAAAAGCAACATGAGGCCAATACAGTAAATTAAATAGCGGTACCAGTGGAATCAAATGTTTAATAAACAAAATCCTGCAATAAAAATGTTAGGCATTGGTATCATTAATTTGATCTATCTTAAATGGACAATATAAATTGTAAAATGAACTACTACATGTAAACTTTAATCCATGATGAACGATAAATCCTTAAATAATATAGCTCCACAACGTAGTTATAAGTTCAAATTAAAAACTACAGATTTAGCAAATGAATAAAATCATTTTATATATCATTTCATATTCACCTTTTCAAAAAAAAATTTGCTGGATAAAAAGGTTGTAGAGATGTGTATTGTTGAAATTGAATGATCTACTCTGATTAGTTTATAAGATATTGGTTTTTGAATTTCTTGTGGATCCACACAAACTATAGTTTACTGGCTTTTGAAATTTTAGGGAAGTTTCATCGGCGAGAAGCTAAAAATTTGTAGACATGTGAACTTTAGTAAAAATTCTAGCATAGTTATTTTCTTTGTGAAAGGATATTGGGTAGAAGCTAATAATTTATTACAATACAGTGTACTATCTGGTACATTACTTGTGTTTAATTTTTTCTACCTTTAGGGGCTGGTCAAAGAAATTGGTGCAATTGTTGGGTACATACATTTTCGTTACCAGAACTCACTTTTGGGGGCCCTCTTAAGTCTTAACCGAAGTGATATTCTCTTGATATTTTGCTAAAAATATCAGTGTACAACATTTAGTGCTGTAGTTACTAAACTTTTCTTTGCACAATGCGTGAATGTCTGCTATAGCATTAGTAAAGCTGTTACATTATAAGTTATTTATAAATTCCTAAAAGTGTTTGAGCCTATCTTGTTGTGTTTACTATTCTAAAAATCATAAAACAGTTGGCAATTTGACTCAAAACAATCGAAATATTCGCTACTTAAATAGCCTAAAACAAAGCCCTACTAATTTTACTCCAACACAACACGCTTTCCTAATCCATGCAAGTAGTAAAGGGCTTACACTCTCTCTATCTCTGGGTAAATTAGCACTTCCATGACCCGACCAATTAGGATTATTGCCTAATCTTAAGAATTCAATTACACGTGACCTAAATCCACCTACTCACTGATCAATTCATTTCTATGTTTTTAATTTCATCTGATACTGCACAGAAGTATCCACGAATCAAATAAACAAATTGGGTATTGTAATATTTTTAGTTAGAATTTTTTTGGTTCGATCATTGGCCCATTTATTGAAGGAACCAGTCAATAAATTCAAAATAAAAAAACACATTTTAAATTTTGAATGCACCTACTGAGGGGAAAAAAAATGAAATGTGACTGTTGCTAAACCTAATAGAGTTTAGATTTGCAATTTGTACTCGTTATTAACAGAAAACTCTTTTTCCTAATCGAAATATCAATTTTCAAAACTCTGATCGATCGGAACCCCCCAGACTAGTCTTGAGTTACTGTGGCGAGTGTAATGGTTTGGAACATTGTTTAAAAGAATGTCAGTAGATACAGTATGGGTTGCCAACCCATACTGTCATACAACTTCATTCATTTTAATGTCTTCCTTTCTAATTGAATGCAAAATGAAAGTCCTAAATCAGTCGTCAATAAGAATAGTCGTGTCATCGTTCCTATAGATGAATACACTATTTTATTGTGCACTGCCATTTATGAGTCAGGTGTTTAGTGCAACTTTTATGCCATTCTTCTAGGAAAGTGTTAAAGCTTTACGGTTTCCAAATAATAATTAAATTAACTCTTTTGTGTATAAATTCCATTAAACAAAACCTCACCTGGCATTATAAAACGGACACAACGAATCATTTTTTTTTCTGTCATAAAAATTAAGAAAACTATAAAAAAGTCTGTATTCATTACGACTATTATAAATTGTAGAGTTTCCAAGGCAATATCCCTACAATTCTACTTCTGTATAACTACGTATTAATTATTAACGCCGTAAAGAATGGGTCCAGCTATATGGATTAGCGTTTTGATCAATGCCGAAAAACTATCAACTCGTGTTAGCAGTTGTGTCTACTAAAAACACTACAGTAATTCAATTAAGAAAAAAGCCTTTTAAAGCAAAATGTAAATTTTTTTTTCTTCTCGATTACCATTTAAAACGTGCAATAATATGCGCTAAAACTTCATTTGCACTATAAAAAAAACAAATAATGAAAAAAATAGAATGGTTAAACTAAATCCCATCTGTAGTCAACAAGTGCAATTTGTAGTCTGTCTTTTGGCACTTTGGACTTGAACACAAACAATTTACAAGTGAATGAGGAGGCCATTTTATTGCAACCATACAATGACAACTTTTACAGCTGTTTTTGCAGTTTCTCCCAACCACCATTACATCCATATGCAGAGGGCCAATTCATTGGCCCTACACAGGGGCAACTGCACAGGAAATCAGAGCGAAGCACAAGAGCTGAGTAATGGAACAGAAGTCTGGTAAAGAGAAAATAAAAACCATATTCTACTTCGTTTTATACTCAAAAAAAAAAAAAAATATTTCATCAAAAAAGAAAGAAAAATTCTAACTGATATAACATGGAAATCAATTCGTCAAAGTTACCCCTCACAAAGATTATTACTTTTGTAATATTTAATTCATTTCAAGTATATTTTCGTGCAATAAATCGAGTGTAATATCAAATTATTGTTAGCAAAAGAAAATTTATTGTGTATGTAAATATAGATTTATATCTTAAAGTAAATTTAAATATGCTTAGGTTTGCTCAAAAGATATTTTAGTCATGATGATTTATTTGCAGGAACTTTACTATTTTCATTTCACTCATTTGTGTTTACTATGCACTACTAATTTCATATTAGATGAGAAATTTATAAAAAGTACTATTGATTATAGCTAAACCCTATTTGCCAGAAATGTTACACTAAGAACTTGCACTTTACCTCCCAAGAGGGCGCCAGTTTGCTGTTGTTGGGCTTCTTTTGTATCAAATCCCATTTTCCTTTTTCCTGGTGATAAATTCACGCATCACAGAACTCAAATAAGAAAAGAAAGAGCAAAAGATGGAAGGGCTCACGTGATTGTGCCACTATCATATCTAATGATAAATGACATCACAAAGTCCACTGAGAGGGCAACTCAATACTAAAGTAGAATCCATTCAGTTCCCATTTTTGATTTCTCCTTTCATTTATTTTAATCTAAATTTTTTTTAACTGTACTTAAGAAAATAAAAAAAATAAAGCACTTGTTTTCAGCTACATAAAAAACTTAATTTCGGGTCTTCAACTTATTAAATCATTCCATTTCCTGTCTAAACTGCATCCCATTCAATGGAATTTAAGGTGTTGTTGTAAACTCGTTTTCTAATCTCTTTGTCGTGACTTCACTTTTTTTAAATTCTTTTTTCCGTTCGATGCTATTAACATCTTCTAAATGATGATTAAGGCAACAAATTCATCACGTGAAGTGAATGCGAATCAACAATTAATCAATAAGGCACAACTCATTTTTCCCATATCCCATTTTTCATTCAAATTTTCTTGTAGAAACCAATTCCCAGTTTCCATTAAACTTCACCAAAAACAAATTAAGAGAAAGGAGGAGAGGAAAAAAAAGCTGAATAAACAAAAAAAAAAAAAAAAAAAAAAAAAAAAAATCTTCGGAGACCCTTAACTTTTACAATTTTCTAGAATCTACGTGAAAAAATGAGGCCAAGGTCCGTTTTAAAAACTTCTAAACCTGTCAAAAACCTGACAACAGTTGTCAATCACTTTCTTCGTATCCTTGAAGATGCAATTCGAGCAAATTTACATAAATTAAATCCCCATTATTTTTACATTATAATTTTTAAAAAACCGTCAAATTGAAACTAAAAACTAGATAATTTGTCAAGTCGGTTTATATTTTGAAATATGGTCTTTTTTTTTTTTTTTTATTTATTTTTATTTATCTTTTAGCTAGTTTAATCAGGCCATTGGAATTCCATCTGCGTCCTTATTCAGATATATTACCTCCTCCTACACCACAAAATAATAAATATTTTTAGAACTACTGCCAAACCAAAAAAAAAAAAAAAAAAAATATGGCCGCCATAAATGGCGATGCAAAACATGAAATATTGCAAAGAATAGATAAAATGCGTTGTTCTTTACATTTAACACGTTAAATCTATTTCTAATTTCCATTTTATTAACATTATCATTAAATTATATGGAGCGTGAACATCAGAATTTACATTTTCAATCATCATAATTAAATTAAAATCAGACAGATTAATCTGAACTTTAGTAAACACAGTTTTAACCAATAATTTTTTTTTTCTATGCCCCCTCCCAGCGACCGATCAAGTTCTGATTTACGATCACATCGGTGTAAAATTTGTTCGGAAATAAATCAAACGTTAACATCCTTTTCATCAACAAGCCAACTCCATTTTGTTAAAAATGAAAACGTCACTTTGATGCAAAAATGCTCAAAATTGATGTTCTGAATTAATGTACTGTAATTAGGAAAACAGGTAAGTCACGTGACAGACACAGCAGGGAACAGGAAAAAGAAAGGGTCAAAAAACTTCTGTGAAGAAAAAAAAATTTGCCCTGCAGAAATATGTAGTAAAGTCGCTCTAATAAGTAGAAGAGAAAAAAAAAACAACGTATAAATGTGTTTACGTTCGAACAAACGAGTTGTTCGATTACAAAATACAGAATTAGGTCATGAAAAAGAAAAGTTCCCCTTTTTATGTGATGGTTATTTGTAGTGGTTACACGATGATCGTAGAAAAAAAAGAAATTCCAAACTATTCGAATTCCCCCACCCATTCAATCTTTATGGTTGTGGAAACTGTCAAGGACGCCATATAATTTTCCCCCGAACCCCAAAAAATTGAGAGACTTCCAACTGCTCATTCAGTTAGTCATTTTAATAAAGGTAAATAAAATCTTTTTCAAGAGTCAATTTATAGATAAGAATCTCAACTGTCCGTCAACTTCAACTTCCCCAGTTTCACTTTCAGCATCCAACCCTTTTAAATTGAATAAATAACATTCTCCACCCAAAATATTCCTAGAGCTTTCACCTTCAACTCATGCTTTTCTTAATTTCAAGTTAGAAAACATGCAAATTTCCTACCTTAGAACCGGACCGGGCGATGACCCCTAAATTTTGGATGAGCCCCTCCCTCGACATTCCGACGCCAGAATCCTAAAATTGAAGAGAAAAAAAAATGAGAAGAAAAATATGGCGACATCAACATCAGGAATGGAAAGGGTTACGTAAAAGGAGAAAAAATAATAGTGGAGGTCGTAGGGTCGGTGGGATAAAAAAACATCATGGAGGCCAAAGAGCGCGATCGAACGCATTTATCAGCCCAATAGAGCCTATCAAAGGATTTGAGATATATAAAAATGGAATGGATGAATGATTGATGGTCACTCTACTTTCCAGAGCAAAAATTAATTGTTCTTTTCGACTTTTGACAATATGTGAAAAAACAGAAAGAAATGTGCAGTAATAAAACGGAAAATACACATCAATTTTTTCCTCAGATAATCAACAAACTTTTATAATCCTTTAGGCATCTTACCTGAATAATAAACGTTTTGTTTAATTTGTCCGTGATGATTTCAATGTCCAATTTTCGGTCCCTTTCTTCAATCTTATCGCCTTGGGTGAGTAAAAGGAATCGCAATTTCTCCAAAGCATCACTGGAATTTGAGATCAATTCCCGGATAAACACCTAAAATCATAACAAAATTGAAGAAATTGAAACAGATTCTTTATAAAATTATATATTCCAACAATCCGTTTTAAACTGTTTACACAAAATGTAGCCATGCATTAAAAGAATTTTTTAAAAAAAAGTTAAAACAAGTAAATTACATTTTAATGTTGATTAATGTTGTTTAGAAACGTGAAATGCAATGGCTATAATTCATGTCGGGTCACGTTAATTTGTGATTCATTAATTACTGATTTATGAATTAGATGAAAACAACAGATGCGCAACTAATTGCGAGCAAAACGCAACGCAACAAACTGCATAGAAAACTCGCAACTTGCATTCAACTATAAAACTTGATGCCTCGTTACGTGGTGCTTACATGCGAGTAAACACGTTATCCGCGACTTTTCCAATGCATAAAATAAGAGCCGCCTCTACCAATCAATAGCTCTACGTGACATCAAAAAAACTCAGCCACTAATATATCGCGCTAAATTTTACCCAAACGAATTTGAAACGCACAATTATAAGTCAAGAATTCTCAATTTTTAAAGAACCTACAAAATTGGAAATGCATGCACATGACAAAAGTGTAACAGAATTAAATATAAAATTCATATCGAATGGCAAAGGAAGAAAGGCAACCAGAGTTTTAATACGAAAACTGACATCACAAATCTAAAGAAACATGTTTCTTTCTTATCCATAAAAAAATAAAACTAGGAAAAAAGACCCCCCTAGTGAGAGTAGAAACTAGAGAAACGTATGTGTGTTCTAATAAAAGGTGAAAGCGTAAAAGGACCAAATCGAAAATCGAAATCGAAACTTCTGCAGAAGGCCTATCAACAAATTCTTCTGCTAAACCGCCTAACTCTTGACAAGGAAGGAAAAAAAATTGTTGAAATGGGCTAGAAAATTAAAAAAATGTCATCACTTATAACGTACTAACAAATGAGCATTCATCAAGGCAGAGAATGGGCAGAAATTCTTGGCAAATTGATCCTTCATTTTCATTAAGTTTTACCATATGACAGACGGCAGGAGTAACAATATAGAAAAGTGTCGCAATAAGGAAACTAGCTGACTTGTCAAATGCTAAAAGTTAAGCCTTACAACAGTGCACTGCATCAATAAAATTTGCATTGACGCATTGCACTGCAAATATTTTCCACAACTCTTGCCTAGGAGAAATAATAAAAAAGTCATGAATAAAAATAATCCCAACTTCCAATCTTATTCCCTGGTTCAACATAAATACAAAAAAAAAAAAAACTATCCAAGCATCAACCCAAATAAACTCTTAAATAAAAACTCCAAAATGGCTGAACCAAGTTGGAATGTATGGAATTTATGAGGTTGGAGATGATTTGTTTATAGTTTTCTGTCGCCACATTACATTAGCCAAGTGTGGCCTCGAGCTGGGCTTCCTAATTTATGGAGGCCTAGCTCACTCTACCACGTAATATTAATGGCCATCTGCATTAGCTCAATTTTCTCACCCTGCTCTGCAATCCAAATGGCCTCTAACTGCATTTTAAATTTGCTTAACCAAGATTGACAATTATGTTTGTAACCCTATTTATATAAGAGTTGAGTCCAGATAGAAAGCAAGCCTTATTTTTGCCCGGTATGTGCCATTTGGTGAGCTTTTCCAAATGATTCGTTCTTCTTTTATCACTGTCATGTGCAATCAAAATGGCCACCCTTCTTCCGCTCTAACTTCATTTCTGACAGTAACTCATCCCATGTCTTATTAATCCCCTTTTCAATCGAATTTTCAGACAAAATTGGCCTCCATTAAATATTTTTCAACAGCTCGACCATCTTAAACAACAACACTAAAAATAAGAAAATAAATACGAGGCTGTTGTTTGGAGATAATTTTGATGAAGCACTGCCAGAGAATCATTAATTAAGAATTGATGAGAAGAAAGAAAAGTTACGATCTTACTAGCAGTTTTAATTATTCACGAACATATTTAGGAGAAGAAAAATGTGAATAGAGGTTACAGCTAAACTCACCTCCTTTTCCGAGTACAATGATTTTGCAACAATATCCAATAGCATTCTAGTTTCCGCTTGAAACTCGTGTTTGTCACTCGCACCTATAAATTACCACAAATTTCCATTAGCATTTTTTTTTATTGTTATTATGTGATGTGTACAAATTTATGTGCTTTACCGATAACTTTTTCGCCACCCGCAGTGTCTTTGGACGTTTCATCAGTTTCAGGTT
The DNA here is from genome assembly GCA_034686365.1 of Pachymerium ferrugineum. Taxonomy (NCBI): domain Eukaryota; kingdom Metazoa; phylum Arthropoda; class Chilopoda; order Geophilomorpha; family Geophilidae; genus Pachymerium; species Pachymerium ferrugineum. The sequence continues at coordinate 43,607 of JAQGAS010000061.1, forward strand.
GGGCGGTTGATAAAAGATGACATGGAAATCTGTGAGGATGACCACGGCCCACCAATTGAGCTCTGTTGCCATGGTAACCAGACACAGAGAGACCCGGTAACCCTGCAATGGGAAAATCGATAATGTGTAATTAACAATATACAGCAGAAGTCATTAACAACGCCAACTCGTGTACTAAACAATAAAAAACAATGACAATTAAAAGTATCTCCAGTAGCAACTACATACGCGCAACAATGCGTGTAAGCTGTACACTCAAAGGAACAACTCCGATAACAAAAGGTGCAATTAGCATTTAACAAGAAAATCCAATTAAAATTAGCAATCAATTTTAGGCGCAAAGAAAACAACAATTGTAAAAGAACAAGAAACAAATGTTCCCCTTTGTAAATAAACGACCTTAGAAATTTCATTTTATACACATTCGAAATCCATGTTGTGTCATACTTGACACAACTAATTAACTATTTTCCATGTTATCCTGTGGGAATTTGGACTTTGTTGTTTAAAAAAAATTTTCGAATATAGAAATTATTAATTTCAAGGTCATAACACACTAGTCATGTCTGCAAATTTCAAATCCCCACACATTAAATTGAGTAAACGCCTTTTTATTGCGTAATATACTGGAAGCTAGGTGAGGCTCCCTTTAAAACATATAGAAATGTTTAACAATTTACTATTGATCAAATTATTCCGTTTTGCTCGGCTGAACTTCATCAACTCAACTCTTCCTCTACAACATGAAAAAAGACGAAGGTTGTGATAAAGGAAGGGAGAAACCAAAGCGAGGGAGAGGCGACTGACTGGTCAACCAACAAAACAAGGTGCCTTACCCTCAACAACAGGTGAAAGACCTCTTAAGATTTATAGCACTGCCATTTTGGATTTTCCCTTTCAATACTACTTGCATAATGGATAACAGCCTACAGTACACTTTTTCTTTGCTGCAATATACTGTACTTCTATTGGTTATCTATTGTATCCGGTTAGTAAATCTAACTTTTTTTAAAACATGATGTATGAACAATTGTTTCTTTATTATTAAACAGTTCAACAGTGTGTGTAGCATTCATCCATTTTCTTCCTCCTGATTAAAGCTACTGATATAAATAAACCCTTTAGAAAATTCTGAAATTTCTTCTTGATCACGACCTTGGACATTCGTTTCTAATTTACCTCGCAGGAGGGCGTTCAATTAGCGCAGACTGGCGTGATATTTGAAAAGTTTATGTTTTTTTATCAAATCCAGCTAAACTGGATGTGTAATCAGGATAAAAGGATGTTAACAGCCCAATATTTCAGTGTAATATCTTAATTGAAGTGGTCTATTTTCTTCAATGTAAAATAATTAATTTCATTACTAAATCTTTTAAATTAATTTTTTGCTATTTTTTGTTTGATTTTTGTAGACGCCATTTTGAGAAATTAATCACCCATAAATCACAAGTTTCTGAGAAAACTCTACAAAACGTGCAATAAAAATTTTATATCACGTGCATTTCAGCGTTCCAAAAGTTTATTGATGAAGGACGAATGGAATTCAAAGATAAACGTAAAAGAGAAAAACGAGAGGGGGGAAAGTAAGAGCTGAATTGCGAAAACTTGGTTAATAAAATACAAAGTTTTAAATTACAATTTGGTTAATTAATACTATTAATTACATTAGTAGTTATTTAAATAATAGTGATTAATGACATTAAGCTATTACTAATAATTCAATAACATCGCACATAAAATTTTACCAGGTGCTCTTCTTAGGCCTCAAGTTAATTTAATATTTTTCTCTTTGCTTTATTCTAATTTACCCAGACGACTAATCAGAGTTCGTCTATCTGATTCGTGTAATTAGTTTTATATTAGATAAAGAAGCAGATGTTTTTTCCTTCATTTCACATAGGTTTCATAATTTTACTTTAGGATTGTAATTTCAATAACAAACAGCCACTATTTTGATTGCACATTCATAACTCGCGAAGATAACAGTATTTCAACAGAATTTTACTTGCGTTTATGGGTAATTCTCACATGTCGTCGTGACATGTGAACGCTATTTCTTCTATTTAGGTTTCATTTTGAGTTTAAATACGGGTCTAACGACGAACAAATACCTTTATTATAACGAAGATTGGAAGCCGACGTCCAAAATCTGACAGGTTTAAATAACAACTGATTTTTTGCTGCAAATCTCACGCATTTCAACATCTTCGCGGTTGCCGCCATGTTGGAACACGCGTGACGATGATCTCGAGAACCACACAGCGATGAATAAATTCTGGTTTCCAGAGATAAAATGATATTTCTGACGGAGGAAAAATATCTGCATCATCTGTTTATTCATTATAACATGGAATAAAATAAATTTAAATGTTATTTTTAATCGTTAATATAAACACATTGAGACTTCAACAACTTAAATGACGCCATGAACTAATTTTTTGAAATCGGAACTATGAGACTAAATGACGTCACGTTTTGCTCCTGTTGAAAAGAACTATATTTAGACCTAAAAGGCTCGGAGCATTTGTAACTCGTCATGAAATATACTTTTACACGAAGCAATTTGTAGTACAATAGCGCCACTAGAAAAAATTCATAAATAATGAATTAGGGGAGCCACAAAACCCGGATGTCAACGACTATGCACGGGCTGCTCCCTGGCTGGGCTTCAATCGGAATCTTGTTCAAAAGTTGGCAGGTCGGGATTCGACGGGTGCGAGGATCTCCGTCCTTATTCTATGGTTTCTGTATACGTACGGACGCGACTCGGAGTTTACGGAACGAAAATCAATTCTCGGCGATCAAGATAAAATTTGTGAAGAGAATAGAGCTTATTTAATAGAAAATTGACTTGGATCGCCACAACGAAGCGCCCACAATCCGAAATTTAGTCGTTGTGTTCGCAAAATCATAGCGAATTCCACCGAAAATGAGGACATGTAACGGCAGTAAGTTTACAAATGTTTTTTAGCAGTTAAAAGAACAGTGTGGAGTTGTTTTTGCTGACAGTGGTGCGCCGTTTGCGACTTTTTTGTTGCTGGTTTCGTATGGTGCGCCAAACCGAACTTTTTTCATTAAATTATGGGGGACGTTTTACCCCCGAAAAAACAGGCGATTGTCGAGCGTTTACGAAGACGGATCGAGGATTATCGTCATCATCACGATTCATGTTTGCCTCGGTACGAAATCGCGACAAACGGAGCGTATGATCAGCATAAACAAGGGACGATTTTGCTACAACAAAGGTTCCTCGAGCCCAAAAGTAAAAAACAGAATAAAAAAAGTAATTCTGAGCAACAGCATAAGAAAGAACAACTCGGGGTAAGTTATCTAATAATTATGAAATTATATCTTTGACATTAACTTCAATGCTTTTGAGGGTAGCGTCATTTCTCACTAAAAGTGCAGCCTTAATTTTTTTTTTATTTTTATTATTATAAAAAAAAATCATCGCAATTTAGGCTGAGTTGAAGCGTCAATTTAATTGAAAATAAAAACCATTTTTAACTCCATGACAAGGGGTTGCTTGAATGAAGAGTTTTATGATTTCACTGTTGATAAAATAAGATTAAAAAAGTTTATTTTTGGCTTATAGATAAAAACCCAACAAGCTTCAATCGTTAAATTAAACGTGTTTAAAATAGTTATGAATATGTAGAAATAAAATTCCTGTTATTGGAATTATGCAATTTCCATTTTGATTCACTAAAGTTTCCCCACCATCACAGGCCTGTTGATATTGACGTGTTAAAATAGAGCTTAAAAATATTTTCTAAGTTATTTCAACAGTGACAAATAATAATACTCGGTGAATTGATGTAGATGTCAAGGTTTGGAGCAAAGTCATTTCATTTTGTAGCTGATGGGAAATTTAAATAAAGTCCATTTTGTGTTGCCACTTTATTGCTGCAACAAAATCGCCTCAGGTCGAATCGTGTTGTAAAACGCCGAATTTGCATCAAGCTCATCAATATGGATCACAAGCGAAATGGGCACCATCAACTGGTGGTGTTAGGCCTATATTGGGATTGTTGCAAAGTTGTTAGACCTGTTACTTGAACCGAATTGGACCCTGATCCTGTGCTGATCTAAAAATAAAATAATGTGATATTTGATTCAAACTTTGATTTAATGTTCAATTGATGAGCTATAAATCAACGGGCGTTTAATTATTAGATAATCACATTATTCAATCAAATTATTATTATGTGATCATCTTATAAGATTATTTTATTTTGTTATTAATCCTTATTTGGTTTCAGAAAAGCACGAAGTTGGTGAAAATATTAAAAAAAAAAAAAAATATTCGTACCAAAGTATTCAGCAAAGATTGAGTGTACAAAAGTTACTGACAACTGGTATCAAAACTAATTGATGCAAGATGAGTATTGAAAAGTGGGAAAAAAAATTAAATTTTTTCATGTGATTGAAAAGGTGTTTCCTGTTTATCAACTACATCGAATATATTCGTAGGAAAATTAAATAACTGTGTTTCTGTGATTTATTATTTTAACCCCGAGTAGATAGATACGATCTCTTCATTCTTATTTATCACGTTTATTTCTTTTATTTCTTTTTTTCGTTTTTTTTTCAAGCCTCCAAACCAGCAAAAATGTCTTAAAAGACCATCGGAGTCAACGTCGGACTACGAAGAAGATCATCCAACGAAACATGCGCGGATACACAACAATGGCAACCCAAATATGACTCAATTTTCAGTGGAAATTGTACAGCAATTTACGAGCACAGGATCCTCGCAATCACAACAAATCCAAACGAACGTTACTGTCAAAGCTTTATCTGGTGGTAATGTAAAAGACGGTGTCAATACTGGTTCGACAGCAAATTCCAAGATTCAAGATCAAAATAGAAACACCGTGGAATGTAAACAAGAACCAGAACTTGAACTAGATGGGTGTCTTCTAGGTTCCGGTGATCCACTAACAAATGGTGGTTCTGGTCTTCCAGATTCTTTGAATAATTTTAGCTTCATGGAAGATTCAACTGACGAAATCATCCATCCGGACACGCTAAAAGACTTGATTGCCGAACTCACGCCTGACATTATGGCAGATTTTAACTTTGACAAGTTCGATAAATTCGACGATACGACAGACAGCGTGAAAAACAACGAAGAGCATGAAAAGGATTTGGTGTCATCGACAACTTCTGCGGGACTTTTGGATGTTGGTAAAAATCTAGGAGCTACGCAGTTTTCCACATCGCAGGGTAATGTGACGTCATCGTTATTTGATTCGGTGACTGGGTCCGGGAACATCCCTTCGGCCAGATTACCAAATTATCCATCTCTGGGTTTGGACTTTAATATGAAAGAACCCAGTCCAGCAGCACAGACTTTGAAGCAAATGGCAGAACAACATCAAAACATGCAACAACAGCAAAAACAAATGCAAATGGGGATATCGTCACCTCATTCGAGGTCACCTTTTGCCAATGATTTCGCTCTACCTCCAACAGCCCAATACTCCAATGGACAGCCATCCACCGATTACATGGGTCCTCCGTCCACTTCTGGACCATACATGGCAAAAAGCGGTCCTGGCGGCATGTTTCCGTTCTCTCAGGGCAACAGTGGGTTAATGAAGCAGGAACCAAATGGAAATGTGTATAACATGGCAGCGGGTGGTTCAATCAACATGGATATGGACTTATGTAAACGGCAGCAACATGCAATGCACATGCAGAGGTTGTCAACTGTGGATCAGAAACCCAACATTGGTGTACCGAATCCTCAGGGTGGTCCTTCCAATAGGAATTCATTGGGGACTCCGCCGAGTGTTCAACCCACGTCGCAGCCGTTGAGTTTTGGCTCCACTAAACCCTTGTCACATTTTACTGAGCCCGTACCTACAACCACGGTCGGCGCTAATCAACCAAACTCTTCGCCAGTTGCAACGCAAAGTGGAACTACTGGCCTCATGCAGTCGCAGTACATTCAAGCTAGTGGCATGGCAGCTGGACAGTACCCAAACCCACCTAGGCCACAGTCCAGGCCCAGTTTACAAATCAGCCAAACACAGCAAATGCACATCAATCAAGCTAATCAACAACTGCAGGTAGGAACAAATATTACCTTTCAACTAACGGTGCCACCGTCTAGGTCAAATGGTTTCACGTTACACTAGTATCATGTGTTTTTTTAAATTGAAAGTAAAAGTTATACAATTTCAATGAGTTGGTTCAATTTTAATTATAAGAGTTGTATGGTTGCGATAACCTATGTTATGGTTTCCTCTTTGCTCCCTTTTGCATTGATGAAATCGGTCATTTCAATAGAGAATCATTTTGAATTAAAGCAGATATTTAATAGTTGTTTGGGGACATTAATTTTTTGATTAAAAAGAAAAAAATCGTCTATCAACTCGTAGACTTACCCATATCTAAATTGGTTTAATTAAATATTAAAAAATTGGCAGTTGGTTTCATAGAAAATGTTCTCTTTCGGTTATTGTCATTCATAGATTAGATAAAACTAGGAATTGCTGTGAATATTAGTCTTTTTTTATATTCCTTTTTTTCTATTGGCCTCTACTTTTATTTAGTTGCGCACCTGTTGAGGTGGCAATTTGCCAAGGTTTTTATGGTAAGGAGAAAAAAATATTATTTCTTTTTGAGTTTAAAAAGAAGATTGAGAAAGTTGAGTTTACATTTTATAAATTGTAAAAGTGAAAGGAGGAGTTTTCTAAGTTTTGAAAAAATATGAGAGCTTAAAAATATTTTAAAGTCATCCAAGATGGTAGCTGACCATCAATCAAATAATCCCCCTATATTTATTGTTGGATCAATATGAGGCCAAGTGTGCAAGTGGATATTTGAGATTTCCTTCCTTGCTTGATACAATCAATACCCACAATTCCACACAAGTCCGATACTGTATATCGGAGATTTAGAATTTTTTTTTAAATAAATCCTTTCCCCTTCTATGTATTTATACAGTTCAAAGTTCAGACTGTGATTCAATATGGTTGCCGAGTATTACTTAGGCCTATTGCCACTTCCTCCCGTATAGGAGCAGAGAGCAGACAGAAAAGTTCATTGCAACAACAGGAGGGAAAAGAGCCACAGTTGGCCACTTGACTTCATTGGTTACATTCGCCATGTTGAATTCCGTCAATGATTTTGGGGGATGTGTACGGTATTTAGCGGATGAAGTTGTGGTGGTTTCACGAGTGTTCCTTCATTTGGGTAGAAAATTTAATATGTAAAGAGATTATTGGGAATTTTGTGATGGATGTTGTGGGGTTGACCTGGTTTCACAAAAGGAGGGTTGTGTTGGGGTTGTAAAATGCTCGCTCAACTTTTACACACACACATAGAAATGTTAAAATTTTTAAAAAGGAAAAAAAAAAACCCAAGTTGTGATGACTTGTTTTGAAAACTGAACCTGTTCATTTTTCAAGCTTAACGTCAAAACTTGATATAGTTATTAGGTTTTACTCTTATAATTTCTTTTTATAATTCTTTTTGTAAGTAATGTGGTTTTATTTTTATGAGTTCTTAAGATTTCTGATGACAGTAGTTAACCTTAAAAAACCAGACGAAGAATAATATGGTATGTTGTACTTGATCTGAATCCCATGAGAAGATCACTTTTTTGGTCAAAAACCTTATTTTTCAAAATGAGGTTTTAGAATTACAAGATAAATAGGACAGTAATTATTAGTGGAAAAGTTTTTATTTATTTTTTTAAGTTGGAGTTTAGTAATTTTTTGATTCCTCAGTGTTTCCTGCTAAAACGATTTTACTTGTGAATGGAATAAATTCCAACATGGCCTCTTCTTTTCCCCTTTTGTGAGGCCGAACACCATCTGGTGGCAAATTAATACTCTTGTTGTAAAAAAAAATCAAATAGGAGTGCAGCTGTTGTTTAATGGATGAAAAGCAGTTGATTTGTGATAGTAATGTTAATGGGCTTTCTTCCATTTTGTTTATTATTATGTTGGCTTATCTTGAAATAAACCAGATTTTTAGATCTTAGAATTTTTAAAAGCGTTTACTACTTTTACTTTTTTCTTTTTTTTTTTAATTGAGGCATTTCTATTCAGCAGCCATATTGGGTACCCATCTTTTATTGTGCTCCATCAGCTATTCTGAAATGGTTTGTGTTTGAAATCATGTCAAGAATAAAAAGTAAAAAATTTTTAAGGCACTAACTTAAAGAAAATAGTTTCTCCCCAACTAATACCCTTTTTAAAAATTAATTTACCCTCCCGTGTTCATTCCAAATTATAACAACATGGCGTCACAGGTGAGTGTTTAGTGTGTTTGGTAGAGGATGTTGTCATCAATAAAAATGTGTTTTGTTTAAATTCCGGTTTTTCCCCATGGACAACCCCACTGTATTTTCTCCCTCCCCAAGTGTCACCTTTTCAATAGGGCTCATTGCCCCCCTCAACCCCCCCTCTTCTTGAACTCCACACCCCTAAACCAAACAGAATGGATCCTCCTTCAATCACTTACCTAACCCCTATCTAAATATTTTGGATTTTTTTGTACAGATTTTTTTCTCCTAACCTCCGTTTTTCATAAAATTGGGTAAATCTATATGACACAATGCAGTGGCTAACGTTTATTGTACATTTTTTTCCACCAACTCGATTTTGAGCTTCGCTGTTATGAATAAATTGATAAAGGAAATTGAATTTAGTTAAGCTTTTAAAACTTCCAGGTAGTGATCATGTTGAGGACAATTTTTTGGAAGATAATTAAAACCCGAGTTTGGAGAATTTTCCTACATCCTTAATCCTATTTTACATTAAAATCAAAACAAATATTCCTAATAGTTTTCTTGTTGTTTATTTTAACCTCGTTCTCATCTTTGCGAAAGAGAATGGTATATTACACGGAAGCGGAAACTTGGACTCTACTTCAGATAATAGGCAGGAAAAGATATTTTTACTCCAATTTTACACACTCGAAAGTACACAGATAAGAGCAGCACAAAAATGTATATTTCCCAATTTTTTTTCATTTCCTTTTTTAAATAGTTTAATGAAGGTGTGAAATCAAGTTGATTAACCTGTTGAAAGAATGTAGTTCTAGATTCCAGACCTAAATTTTTGCATTAAATCAAACCAGTGATGGAAATCCATAATGACCGGAACTGATGTCACTTCCGGAATAATGGAATTCCATTGCAGGTGCACCTGTGAATAACTCGAGAGTTAAATTTAGTCTACTCAAAGGGGCTGTTTCTTCACCTCTTATTAACTCAATGGATAACAGGTGTAGGAGTAGTCACTTCAAACCGGAAGTTTGTTTTTAAACTAATTATCTTTTTACACACACACACACGTTACAAATTATGTGGTCTCTCTCTTCTACAACTAAAAATAAATCATAAAATATGTAAAAGCTTTATTACGATGAAAATTTTATATCATTAAAAATCTCTTATTACCACGTTTTGTATATTTAAATTGAAATTTTAAAAAAAGACGAAAATAGCAGCGAAAACGTGTGAATTTTGAGCGAATTATCCAGTGGACACCCAACTTCTCAAATGGAAGGGACTGTGCACTGACCTCACTCCATGACCTTATTGATTGTGGGCGGCCATCATGTCCAGTGTGGCTGAGGCTAATTTCATTGGTGCCATGAACACACCACCAAAACTGAAAAAAAGTACCCCCAAAAAAAGTACAAAAATAGAAAGAAAAAAATTGGCTCGAAATTGTTGGTGGGCTCGCGTTCTTATTTTTTTCCGTCGTCGTGAAAATATCGCCCAAAATGTACATACCTTGTTTCAAAGTTGAGAGCTTTTTTCTTTTTCTCCTACTTCTTTTTAATTTGAAGTGTCTCATATTATTATTCATATTTAATTACGCCTTAGTCATTTTGGTTTTATTGTCAGTGGAAACGAATGTAATTGGTGTGTAGAGGAAAAGGATGGTGGTTTTAATTAAATCAAGACGAGTTGAGATCCCGTCCTTGTAACTCGTGGGATGCTAGAACTATCATAAAAAAATATACATCGAGTAATAAATAAAATGGATCAAAATGTATTGGAGTTAATCCTCTTAGTGCCCTTACTATTAATTGTGAACCCCACTATTTTTATTTGTCCCTCATAAATAACACAAGATGGCGCCACGTTGGAGACGATAGCAAATATTGAACCAACACATGATATTTGATGTTTACATTGGTGGAATAAAAGGATTAAAGAACCGCATCAATGTTGGGATTTTCGGCTAGAAGGGTTACGTAGGATTGGAAATGCGAGATTTGATGATGTCACGAAGGGTACACACAACCATCATTTTTTACGTCTCTGCTTACATGTGAGATAAAGTTTCAAAACAAAAGTCTGCCATCCTCAACCTGTTTATTTACAGCATCGTTCGTTTCGTTTCTAAATAAAGAGTTTTTTTTTTAAAACCTAGTATTACTTATTCGTCATGTCTTGCTCAGGTTTGAAGCAATTTCTGTTCACTTCTCGCCAATTTACGAGGCAGAAATTAGTACACTGCTGAAAATAAATTTCATTACTTTCACTGTAGACGTCGGCCTGGTTTTTCAATGCTTTCAGTGTCTTTCATTGAATGAAAAATAGACGAGACTGAATAGATGCAGTTTCTTTTTCATTTCTTCTGTTTTAAGAATTAATAAAAAAGAAATTTTTAAATGATTTACCGCAATCTGATCTTGAAATAAAATAGGTCGAGTCATGCACTTGCTCGCCTTCCACAATACTCATACTCATGTAAATAACACTACTGCGACGAAGGGCGTGATGGAACATAACAATTAGTAAAACCAATTTTTTCTTTTCGAACTGTTAATCTTTTTTATGGGATAATAGCTGGCATTAATAACTAGTTGCACTCGAAACAGTGCCCGTTTTTAATGTCTGTCGTAACATGAAATTTTTTACCGTTGGGATTTAATTTGACTCGCTCAGTGTTATGTATAGGCTTTTATAAAAAAATTTTTTTGCTAAGTTGTGGTAATAAAAGTAGTAATTTTGAATCCTCAACGAATTCTTTGTGTCTACAGTTAGCATCGAAAATCAATGTGTAAGAGGGGAAAAAAGTAGTGTAAAGCAAATTATTCAAATGAGTTGTAGTGGTTTTGCACACGAAGCAAAAGGTGGCAAAGGTAAACTTGGGCTCTGTCTATTGTGCTGACTGCACTGCGTAGTAGCGTAATGGCAAATCTGTTTTATCCGAAGCAGCAATGGAATGATTTGACCAAAGACAATCGGATTTTCTAGCGACCAAATGACTGCAGTGTGTGATAGGGGGAAATAGTTGTCTGCGTGGGGAATTAATAAGATAAATTCTACTTGTAATATAAGTTGACTTTATTAATTAATATTGGATATTAGCTAATTTTTTGAAAAGTGTTTAAAAGCAGCAATTAACGCCGCATGCTGCTACTAAAAGCTTACACACGGCTATAAACTCTTTTCACCTGATAAATAATTAATTGTGACCACCAACTTGACTTAGAATTGGAGAGAGCAGATGAGTGTATTCAATCAGGAGCACTAAACGCTTCAGATATACCCTTGTAATGTAATGAGTGTGGGCACCGTTGTGCAACCTCTAGTCTTACTAGTTTTACCCACCTCTAGCATGTGTTTTATTCGTTGTTTTCACGAGATGCAATTACTCATCTGTCCACTGCAGTGGTGGCAAGAAAAGGTCAAAACAAATCTCCGTGTAAGGTTTATTGTTTTTTCATTAGCACTGAAAATGATGTCAAAAGTTGTAAAAATCAATTGTTTTAATATTTGAGTAGAGTCACTAGAGTGTCAAGCCCCCTTCTTGACCCTTTTTTGTGAGTCGATCAAATATTTAATGTGAATTCAGTATGCTCAATTGGTGGAGTGAAATAGAAATCTCTGTGGGAACTCTGTTTTCTGGTCAATATGAAATGGGTCGCTTGACACGTTTTTCAAGCTTCTGTTTCTATTAAATGTCTTGATTTAGTGACTTTTTCACGTCAAGCACGGAATGTGTTGCCCTTTCGCGTACGAAAATAATCGATTAGAAATATATATTTACTCGGAGGTTAATATCGGTTATGGAAGAGTATTTGTAGCAATATAATCTTAGATTATAATTGAAAACCAATAATCCACTGGTGGGATAGGAATTGAAATAATCGGATTACTTTTCGATAAAGAAAAGAGGCCAGAAATGTGCTATCAAACGTATATAAGTTAGTTTAGAAGTTTTAATTATCTGATTTTGTGGAAAGAAGATTTATAAAATTTTCAGCACTATACTTGATGTTATTGTGTGGTAGATTCTCTCTTGTTTCCTGTTACATTCAACATGACAAATTAGTTTGTCAACCACCCGAGGTCAACGCTCCAAGTCACGTGATGAATAATTAACCAATTAGAAATCGAGTTGGTTTGGTTAGTTTTAATATTTAAACAATGTTTTTAAAGGAAAATTGATGTGGCTAATGAAATGGTGTTTACCATCGATACGCTTATCCTACTTAAATTTATCCGAGTGCAATGAAAGAGGATGATTTTCTTGGAATTGCAAGTCAATTTACCAAATGAAGTTGGTTTCGTTTCGTTCAAAGAATCACTTGTTTCCACGTGCGATCATAGTGATTTCATTTCTGAATCATTGGTATTTTTATATGACGTAATTTTGTGAGCGCTCCTTATTGCTCCGCTGCTTAATCAAGTGCAAATTGGTTTTTCATGCTATTTCCTGTCTGGGGATATAGAGTTGGGTGCTTTTATTTTTACATCAAACTGCCCTTTAAATTATTAACACAAATTTATTCAAAGGGGAAACTAAGGGGAGGGGGAGGGGAAAAATGAGTGCCATTGTACTGCTGTGTATGAAACATTTAAAAAAAAATCGTGCAAGAGTTTTTTCAAATAAAAAACGATTCAATTATTAAGTCGCTATTTTTCTTCGTATTTTCTTTTCAAATATTTGACATGCAAAGTATTCGCATGTATGCAACGACGGAAGGAAATGAGTAAGGTAAATGACCACCAAATTAGTTGCAAGGTCATGAATTTGCACAATGGCCACAACTGCAACAGGACAAACGTTTCCCACACTTTTTATCTTTTTATTTTTACAAACCGCCTTCAAATTACGACTAAAAAAATCACCCATTGTCCTGACATCAAAATGTTGAAAATTTGTGGTTCGTTTACCTGTGTAAAAACCAGAGTTTATTTCAAGAGTTTTATACCTTAATTATAGCATAGTTTGTGTCAACTTTGATTCATTGCAGATGTTCAATATTAATTAACTGTTTGCTCATTCAGCAAGAAAATTCTATTTTCTTATTACACTACTTCTCTCTCAAATCTTCCAACTTTGGAACGCATCAAGAACTGGATTCTTCGCGTTGTCACAAATCAAACCCCGGGTCGTCTTTTTTTCTCTCCACTTTTTTGTTTTTCTGAATGAAAAATCTTTTTGTCAGTTGTTGAGTGAGCTTGTTTCTCTTCATTACAAGTAGTTTACCAGCATGACATGGGTCACTAGTTTTCGGGGGAGACGGAAAAAAAAGTTGAATCAACAAATCAACTTGTACTACCGAGGAAAAAAGAAAGAAAGAAAAAAATAAAGGGCAAACAGTTTGATTTAGCGTATTTATTTAGTGAAATTTTTCAATTAGTTACAAAAATGTAAATGTCATTGACGGTGCAGTGATCGCAATCTGGGTTACTGTGATGCATCAAATTTTTTCTAGTGAGTAACATACTAGTTGATTTAACCCCATTGAATCTCGTGGGAAATGTCTAAAAATGTTTGTGATAAATGGCTATATAATTCTAAGTTTTTTTTTTGCTACAAATAATTTACCATAGATTTAAATTTGTGCCATGCTCATTGATGTAAAATGACACCAATTTTTTTGGTCCTCAGTCATATGTTGATGTGAAGTTTGTGAGTGTAGAGACCTTGAAGCCGTTTAAATTATCTTCATTGATGATGAATAATGAACACTTGTGACGTAATATGCTGAGTTTTATTTCAGCACACATTCTGCGCTTTTGCCCCGTGTTAGTAACCGTTTCATTTAATTGATACGATGTAAACATTAAAAAAAAATACTTCAGGGCCGTCTTATGTCACAGACACTTCTTTGTGGAAAATGGCGTCAGTTATTAAAATAAGGCGTCTGACTTTTACTCAGAAATCTTGAAGAGTATAAAGATTTGCATTATAATTTACTAAAAGGCTTTTACATATATTTCTTTTCCTGATTATCCATGACTAAAAACTGAGTAACGCAGCAGTTCCTCCATTAGCTATTGATTGAAATCAATGAACGATCTAACCCGCTTACCATTAGGTTAATCATGTGTGCGTGGTGTAATCCACGAAACTTTATACCCTATGGGTACATTTATGATAAAACACTGATCACTTTATATCTTCTATTTTTAAACTGGAATGAAGAGCAACATTAACAGTTTATTAAATGGAGTATGCATGATTCGTGCAAAAGCACATCTATTTTCTGATGCAGTAAATTCGGTAAATTTCACAAGCTGTAAAAATTTCATAGCGAAAAATGTGAAATAATTTCTGAGAAAAAAAAATCCATTAGTGTAAACTTAATATTCGTAGATTAACGTGGGGAAGCAGTATGATCACTTAGATTCTCATGTTCATTTATTGACTTTGACTTAATTATGATTAATTAAGCATGACGACCTCGCTCATAAAAAAATGAGGTTTTTTTTTAATACATTCAAAAGATCCAATATAGTGTATACGTGAACTCATTATCTAATGACACCATGTCATTAACACGACGAGTTGAGAGGGAAGTAGTATAATAATGACGTAATAAAGTGTAGAGCATTTTATGTTATTGAAACTAACTAAATGCTTAATGGAATATTTTTATTTTCAGGTATCGCAAGGTCAGCATATTCAGTTGCAAGACATGTCGTCCACACAGGCGCAACAACAAACAATGTACGGGTTCCCTAACCAGTCGCCTGCAGATCAGTTCCAGATGTCCATTTCACAATCACAATCGGTGAATTTCAACCAACCACTCATTTCTGGACGTGGCAACCAGCCTGGAGTCGTACCGAATCTTGATGGGAGTGGAAGAATGCCGACGCCACCTTTTGATAAAATGGACCCAGGGTTGCGACAAAAAATGATGCAGCAACAAATGATGCGGCAACAACAGATGATGGAGAAGCAGAAACTCTTTCAACAAATTCAACAGCAGCAGCAACAACAGCACATGGCATTTATGAACCGACCCCCACCCGAATATAAACCGCAGCAACCGGTTGTTGGACAACAGCAATCTATGGGCGCGCAAATTGCTGGGTTGCCCAATAGTTTTAATCAAAATGTCCGAGCAATGGCACCAAATACTGGGCCGGGCAACACGCTTAGAGGACCAACTGCTATGCAACAAATGTCCAACAATCGGTTGATGCAATCTGGCGGTGGACAGCGGCAACCGGGAGCTGGCCGATTTAGCGGACCGACGTCCGCTACTCGAATGCCGAATAAAGTGCAAGCGGGGCCGCCGCCTACAGGGTTCAGTTCTGGTTTGATGAGGGGACAACGACCGCCCAATGTGAATGTAGGGCCGGAGGGGCTAAACATAAGCCAACGGAGACCCAGTAATCAGGAATGGCGGCAAATGATGATGCACGGACAGAAATTTGGTGCAACTGGGATGATGCCACCCGGACAAAATCGGCCTCCTGATTTCGGAAATGGTTCGCCCATGATGGCCGCTAGTTATACTTCTATGCAAGCTACGAGTGGTAACATGCAAATGTCAGCCATGCAACAGCAGCAGATACGCATGAATATGGCCGGGAATAATTCCGGAAGGACCGGGGCGCAAATGTTAAGTGGTTCTCAATCGATGCCTAATATGAGAAGGGGAGCACCGAATTCGGCCAACATGCAGATGCCAACTTCGTCGGGATCGTTAGCATCTGAGCAAGCCGTCGGAAATTCGACTTTTCTGCCGTCTGGTGGCGGATCTATGGACTTCAATTTGGATTTGTTAGATAATTTGGCAGATGGTGATGCTGATTTGTTGAGTTCATTTGATTCTGTAATTCCGGGAGGGGCGAGTTATATGTTGGATGGAGGATTGTAAGATGGCGAGAAGTTAATGGAGGATGAGTGTTGCCATGTTCACTTCATTTTTTTTTTTCCTTCATATTTTAATTGACACGAATACCTGACATTTGCTATCAAAAATCTTGACCCCAATATAGAAATTATTTTCTAAACTGTGTCAAATTTTTGTTAACTATATCCATTAATTTGACCATTAAATCTTAATTGTAATAGTTATGATAAGAAAACTTATTGAATACTTTAATTTTTTTTCCATTCATATTAAATTATAAAATATTTGCTCAAATTTTATGTAATGAAGACCAAACTTACAAAATTTTTTATTTTAAATAATGGTTACATTTTTAGATTGTCAATATTGTTTTAACTTTTTAAAGACAAATATTTTGAGCTGAAGTCCAAATGTTTGTCCCTCAAATCTGAGTTCAAACTCATTAAAGGGATTGGCTGCGGTCATCACAATGAATTTATCACTTCCGGTCTCATGTTTCCCCCTTGCATTCGCTGTACCATGGCTTGGCTTTCAACGAATATTCTAGGTTTTCTTAGTGGTCACAGCTATCATAATTTTTAATCCAACTTTTATCGTAGTATTTCACAAGCTGATGAATACGCAAGATTTTTTTTTGACATTAAAATGTTTTCAGAGTTCAGTTTTTTGAGGCTAAACAAACACCAAAGACATTTTTTTAAAACCAATCCTCCATTTCCTTCCGCCATTTTGTTGTGATCTTTAAAATGAAATGTTTTTCAGAAAAAAATCAAATGAAAATGAGGGAAAATATGTATTCATTTGTAAATATAAACACAGCCACACATCACCTTAATTATTACTATAATTATTAATTATTCTAATTATATTATTTAGTAATTTTTGTATTCTAATTATTTTGTTCAATACCCTCTTTATTTTCCCTTTTTAAAAATGCCTTGTTTACTCATTGCTCATTTCAGTGTTTTAACTTGTTGGAACTAGTTAATAAAATTTTAACGAAGCCATTTTAATGCCATTCTGTTTGTTTTTGGTAAGAATGATAATTTTTATAAAGACGTTATTTCTTATACAGATTAAGTTCCATTAATGAATGTACACGGTGCATTTTGAAGACAAATCAAATTTTGGTTATGTAAATCTTATTTTTTTTTAAATCTTTGATCTCCCTTGATATTATTTGAATGTTCAGGTTTTTTTTTTTCTTTTAAATAAGCCTTGTACAAAAGTTTAAATTTTTACTTCCAAAAAGACAAGAATTGGTGATGTCAAAAAAAAATTTTTTTTTGTATCGTATGTTATGCAAATAAAATTATGGTTGTATAAAAAGTTCTTTTTGATACGTCTTGGTCATTATCAGCAAAGAGAATATGAATCTTATATTTTAAAACACAAAATTTTGTGGTCGTAGTTGTCGTCATAGGATAATTAAGTGAACATTATTTCACCAGAGTTCCTTCCAATAATGACAAATTCCTGTGGCATTATGGACCTTTGAAATTTTGATAGTGTATTTAGATTGGGATACATTGACTTAGGAGTTTCTGTGATTGTAAATTACCAACTGCTGCAGTGGTACCTAGTACACAAGATGATATGATATTGCCATCTAGTGGAAATATTTTTAACTTTCTACCTAAAGAAGCTGATACCAGATGGCGACACAATTCATGTGATTTCAGTTATGTACGCAATTCCAGGTTTTCTAGTACGCTAACCATTGTAAATTAAGCATTCCAGTTGCAATCTGGTTACCCTCAATTAAATGTAACGTAGACATTGCTAAGTGACATAACAGGTGTTTGTTTTGTTTAACTAATTTGAGTTGAAGTATAACCAGAGTTTTGTGGCTAATTGATTTACAGATCTAGTTCCAGGTTTTTAAATCAGCGGAATCAATACGACAAGTTACCGGACCTTTAAACATGGCATGGCTGCGAATGAACTTGCCACGATTTATTACGAATGCCTCTAGATCAGTCGATATTTGCACAACTTTGTGAAAGTAGATTAGTAATAGGACTCATCAGACACAAAAATCCGTAAAAGTTCAAATACAAAAGGGAAAATGGCGGCTGGAATCGTAGAAAATATACGAGTGGGTCTCGGCAGTTTGGCTTTACAGCAAAGCCCTGTACTGAACGGAGATCTCTTAAGTCAAGAATTTCATGAAATGTTTAGATCAGCATCCGAGTCAACAAGGTTGTTTACCCGCAAACAGATTTGATTTGTTTCTAGTTTTAAAATATTTCTCACCAACAGAAAGAAGGGTGAAAAGAAGAAAGCTAGGAAGAAAAATAAAGTGGCAAAAGTAAAAGAAAAGAGAAGAGGAAAAGTAAAATAAAATGATTGCAGTACGAATAGTACTGATTCTGTTATTAAAAATTGGTTTGTTTCACTTAGAATGACAGTGTATCTGATACAGCTGTACCAATACCGCCAGTTGTGGAAATGTTTGGAAATCCATCAGTGTTTGCAGCGTACAGCGGTGTTCGACAATCTGTCATTGAGAAACAGATCAGAGAAGCAACTCAGATATTTCTTGCAGCCAATGTGAGCCGATTTTCTGACAGCGACACTGACGATGAAGAAGAACTAGGAAAATCTGCGCTCATGAGAGTACCCAAGGTAATATATTAGTGTTCGCTTGTTTTACACGTCTTTCTTATTGATTTAAGAAACTTTAAAACTTGTACTGAATGTTTAGATTATTGAATAGATTTGTGTATATATACATAAACATCGAATTTATATTATGAGTCAATTGATAGGAATTTGCATTGTTAGCTTTCAAATTGATAATTGATTACAATAAATGATAATTTAGAGTGTAATAATTTATTTTTAAAGTAAACAATCTAAAACAAATTTTTTAAATTAATAACTAACAATTATTTAGTTCTGACAATTTAATTTGTACTCATCCTAATGATATTGTTCATTCTCAGATTGTGGGTATTGGGTTGTGTTCCGTTTTCGAATTGATTCGGGAAAGCCGGCAAACGTATCCTGCATTGTGCACTAGATCACTACACGCACTTTTCGGCATGCTACAAGGACAACAGCCAGAAGGGCTCAAAAGTGAACCAACTGACATAATTAGTGCGTATAATGGATGAAAAAATAAGAGAATAAAAAAAGCACTACCCAAATAACAACATGTCATCATTTCAGATTCACTATTCGATTTGCTGATGTTTCTGGTAACTACAAGTGGCAGTGATTCGAGCGAATGGGAATTAACTTCAATAGCGTGTGCGTGTCTCTTAAGTCTGGTGGTCGCACGTGGTGACACGGGGAAACTACTAAGTGCAATTCGTGCTGTACTTATGAGTCCTAGTAAATTATCCTTAGAAGAGATTGAAGTTAGATTTTAAATAAATTTTAATTTTGATAAATAAAAAAAAGCTTCGAGTTTTTACATTATTTATAAATTATTATTTTGACAGATGCCATCGATATTGACATCGCTACAACGAAGTGTTCATGCAGTTTTGCTGGAGAAGAGTTTTCGACCCAGTTGGATGACACTCGGAATATTGAAGAAATGTTTAATCGATAGTTTTCCTATCAGGGTATTTGATGGTAATTAATATTTTTTTAAAAGTGATTGCGGAAGGTGTTGACTTTATTTTATAATTCTTTTTGAAAAGAAACCAAGGATTTTGCAACAAGTGCCATTGCCAGTGATGGGCGCTATCTCTACATTCATACGTCAAACGGTTTGTACAAAATTGGATCTGGTTATGGAAACACTATCAAAGGCACAGTCATAGCCAATTCACCAGATTTTTTCCACGATGAAAGAGGATGGCTTGGCTTTGCTAACGTAATAATTTCTACAACATAATCCTCCAGTATTTTAAAATTTTTGTCTCTGTTTAGAATAAGCTGTTTTTCAAAGTGATTTCGGGAAGAAACAACGAAATTCATTTAATTGACAGAGAAACGCTCAAACCTAATGACCTTTATATATTAGAAGGCAAAGATTGGGCACACAGTATTATGTTTAGTGATGGAGAAACTATTGGACACATTACCTCAGCTAAAGACGTAAATTAAAATATAAAAAAAAAAGTTATAAAGTATTATAAAGTTTGGCTTTCTACTTTTAGGATAGTTTTGTAGTGAGGACATTTTCTCCCGCATCAAACCCAATGTCTTGCATAAGTGAATTACAGTTAAAATTGGCTAGAAAATGTTTGGATGTTTTCGGTTATGCCAGTTTTGATGAAGACACAAGTATTCACACTTTGAGTACAGGTTTTGATGAGGAGCCGGGCATTGTCTGTGCAGGGAAGGACTTTGTGTTGATTCGAACAAATAACGGCAAGGTAATATTTCATTGACGTATTTCATTTAAATATTCAAAACAAATATGTTTCAAGGTAATGTTTACGGGAAAGCCACAAAGCTTAGGAATTAAACAAAGTGCTTCCGGTGCAAATCGTTGGAATGAATTGGCTATTACAAAATCTCCGAAAATCGTTCAGCATTCAATAGGACATGAAGGCTTGCATGCATTACTGGTATCGGAAGATGGTAGCGTGTTTTTTGTTGGTACTGCTCGTAGAGGTGAAGATGGAGATCAGAGTAAAGGGAGAAGACAACCCAAAGCAGTAAAACCCAAAAAAATGATCAAAATGGAGGGTCTCAATGTTGTTTTTACTGCCTGTAATAATGGGACTAGTGCGTTAGTGACGAAAGAAGGCGATCTCTACATGTTTGGAAAGGACACAGCATTTTGCGATCATTCCACTGGTATTTTATTCAATATTGGAATTCTTTATAAAATTTAATTGTTCTGCTTTAGGTATCGTAACGGATTTAAAAGACGTTCACGTAACACAAGTAGCAGTTGGAAAGGCCCATGTTATCGTATTGTCAAATAAAGGTCTTATATATTCTTTTGGAATTAATAACAAAGGACAATGCGGACGTGATTTTGCATCTAGTCATAGAAAAGAAGGTATGTAAAAATTTGTTACTTGCTTACAGTGTCGAAAGTTGTGCATCACAATACTCTACAGCTGTTTTTCCAGTTGCCATGGCAACAGCCAACGAAGAAGAATGTGAAGATGATGCTTTAGAGTTGGAAGATTCCGAAATCATGTGCCCACCTGGTCGACATAAATGGAAACATGACCAGTGTATGGTTTGTACTGTTTGTGGGGAATGTACCGGATATGGAGCAGGTTGTATTAGCAACGGACGACCGGATCGAAATCCAGGGCTGTGAGTTGAAAATTTGACTTGAAATTAGCGTGGGCTTTTTTTTATATTAAATTTTATTGCAGGCCATGTGGTTGTGGGTCTGGGGACTCTGGCTGCGCTGAATGTGGGTGCTGTCGCATGTGTGCCCACGAAGGTATGGAACAAGATTCAGATTTAGCCATCAGTGAACGGTCTGCTGGAGGATTGCTTGAAATGAAAGTTCAAGACATGATTAGGCTGGATCTTATTATTAAGGGTACTTACGCTTTATTATATTTGTTTTTTGCCCAACTATATGCAAACTTATAGGGCGTCATGGAGAACGTCTACAAAATCAGCTTCAACGTCGTTTGGATGAGCGACGCCATCGACATAAGAGTAAGCACACTGTGAAGGCGTTGAAATCGAAAGGTCTTAAAAGTGAAAGACCACAAGAAAAGGGTCCTGTTGTCAACTTAGGTTTGTTTTATTTATTTTTTGGTTTTAGTTTCTGTTCATTTGTAGTTACATTTATTTGTTCCATTAGCGTGCTTGGCCTTTTTTGCTTTGGTAGTTAATTTTATTACTTTTGTTCGTGGATTGTAATGTGTGGCGTGTACGTGTTTGTAAAAATGTGAGATTGTTTGTTTTGCTTAGTTTACTTTTTTATTTGTTTTGTATATTATTCAAAAAAATTTAGTTGGGCCCTTAACTTGTGACGAATGAACTGGTTTTAGCATTTAGAAACAGTGTTACGTTTATTTACTTATTTATTAATTTATTTTTTTGACTTTATTTGGTGTATTTTTGCCTTATTTTTTAGATGAAACAATCGGTAGCGACCAAGAAAGAGACACAAGCAAAATCACCTCATTAGCACCCGTTATTGTCCCTATTTGTGGCGACATCCCAGTTATCCAAATTGCATGCGGCCTGCACCACACGGTTGTTTTGCTTCAAAATGGTGATGTATACACTTTTGGAAGCAATCAACATGGACAATTAGGACTAGGAGATTTGACTCTTAAGTTGAATAGGCAGTTAATGTCTTTTGTTTAGTTATTTATAATTTTTTTACTGGGTTATTTAGGGGCACACCATGTTTGGTAAAGTTAGCCGTCCCTGCGGCACAAGTTGCAGCTGGAAGTAATCACACGGTTGTACTAACAACCACTGGTCAAGTTTATACATTTGGCAGTTGCCAAGTAATTTTTTTGTGATTTATTTTTTTGCCCTCGCAATTGCATAAATGTTTTAACCCCACTAGAAACAACAGTTAGGTCGACCTCCACCAAATGCTGTAAACGAAGAGTCAAAAACCAAAGAAAAAAATTCAAGAGATTCACCATGGTACTCGGTTCCAGGTTTGGTTCCAAACATTGGTCCTAAACACGGTCGCAGAGCTACCTGGGTTGGTGCATCTGGTGATCAGACTTACTTAAAACTGGACGAATCACTTATTAATGCTCATACATTAGCAAGATCTAGTATTGTTGCAAACAAAACATGCATAGGTACTTAGAACTATTAACGTTTGATTTTACAAATTATTAGACGGATCAATTTTTTAGCTTTGATTCCTAATACAACCGAAAATTCATCATTCAAATGCCTTCTGATCAATCGCAGTGACGGGAATTGTCGAAGTTTTGCGGATGCAGAACACGTTGATTTCAGTAATCAAAGCGCATGCTTGGATCCAATTTACGATGTGCTATGGGCGTAGGTTTTACAAATTGAAACTATTTGATACAGGCTACTTAAGTTTTTTTTTTATTATTATTATTATTGATAGACACAATCCTCTCACAAATCAAGTTAATTGTTACAACGTTGTTGCCTGTGAAGCTCAAAGATTCAATTCTGAGTCCTCTTCTATGCCTGACATTTTGAGCCCGGAACTCGCTTTACCAGTTCATAATGCGTGTAATGTAACTCGTTCGCACGCAGCTCTGCATTTGCTTGGCTGTCTAGATACGCTAACCATAGCTCAGGAAAGGAATTTAATTGTTCAAGAAGACGATAATATGCGACAAAATATTTCGCACGTCTACAGTAAAGAAGACTTTGCGGCTGTTAGTCGTTTTGAAAGTAAAGACTATTGTAAGCTCGCTTTTGTATTTGCCTAATCAACTTCACTCTAGGTCATGGCGGTGGATGGGGCTATTCTGGACACTCCATTGAAGCTATTCGTTTTATGGCTGATACCGATATACTTTTGGGAGGGTTTGGACTATTTGGAGGTCGAGGAGAATACACTGGAAAGATTAAGGTTTTCATATATGCAATGATAAAAATTATATTATGAAAATTGAATGTAAAACATTGCGACTTCCAGCTGTTCGATATAGGAGTGGATGGTGGTGATCAGGAAACAGATGGTGAATTAATAGCTGAGACTGAAGAAATGCCTTATGAGTGTGGAGCGCGACAGAAATATCCAATGTTATTTGATGAACCTGTTCCGATTCCAGCGAATCGCTGGTTCGTTGCATGGGCTCGTGTGTCAGGTCCTAGTAGCGACTGCGGGTCAAGTGGGCAATCAGTAGTAACTACTGAAGATCAGTAAGAAATAAAATTAAAGATCTGAGAAAGTTTAAACTTAATTGGTAACTATTGCAGAGTGGTATTCTACTTCAAAAGTTCCAAAAAGTCCAACAACGGAACAGATGTGAATGCAGGTCAAATTCCACAATTACTCTACCGAGTTGTGACACCAGAGAGTCAATCAACAAGCAGGAGAACTGATCAATCAGAGCAAATATATATTTTGAGCAAAGAGTTTTCAAAGGCTGTTACACCTGTAAGATTTTTGTGTGGTTTTGTGATTGGCTTTACGGTGCCTTTGAACAAAATACTGTTTTAATTTGTTTGCAGGATTGTTTCCAATCACTGTTGCAACTGCTTCAGTGGAGCTGGCAGACGTTTAAGGTGAGCGTCCATGAAATGCAACATTTGCGAGATACTGATTCTTCATATACTGCTGCTGTTATTGACTTGGAGCGCCTCGTTTACATCAGCACTGCAACTTTACGACTCATACGAACTTACGTTAATGAGGTGTATCCTAATTCAGGTAAGATTAAACGGGCGTTTGTTTTTCGGAATAACTTTAGTAACGTAATAAACTAATTAGTGCCTCGAAAGCCACCGGTCGAGACCATAAAACTAGCAGAATGCATAGCTGAAGTTCGAAATTTGTTACGAGAGATTTTGAGCGATTCGAATGTCAGTGTACAATTGCATCCCCGGACTTCTATTACACGCAAGTTATCACGCGTGAATTTGAAGCAAGAAGTTAACTTGTTCATGCGTTTGTCCACTACAATCTTGGATGAATGTCACCAAACTTTCATTTCCTGTTTCCACGCCTTTTATCCAAGCGGTTACCTTAAGTGGAGTTGCATATGTGAATTACTGAAAAGAATGGAAAATGTAAAGATTAGGTAGTGCAACGCTCCGATTACATTTAAACATTGTGCGCATTTTAATGTTTCAGGCGTTGGACGATCGTGAGGGATATGATCGATTGTTGGCTGCTGTATTAGCGGCTTTATGTTGCCCTACTGTCAAAGCTACGGCTATTTTTCCGATTACGGGTGAACATAATACAGATTTAATGTCTCGTTTACATATTTCTGACAAAAGCCCTGAAAATGCTGCTGCTCAATTAACCCAAAATGGAGATTTGCAGAGATATCCGATTCTTGTGGAACAAATGAATTATAGACATCAGGTAATAAATTCTTCAGATCGTTTGGTTGTAAATATATCGATGTTGTATTTTATTAGATGGAAAGTGTTGCTGTGCCACAATTAACATTTCGTGAAGTTTTGCAACAATTGTTGGTGATAATCACCAAACCCGTCCAACAGACTCTAAATAAGGAAAGAGTAACTTATTCTCCACGACTAGTCGCAAACACTTGTGCCCTGCTTGCAACGATTATTGCTGAACTGTCATCGCAAACAACTGGCACTGAGGTAACTATATCCAATTCTTTTAATATGTATTTTTTTAATGAATATTTCAATTTTAGGCTGAGCTACAGAACACTGGGGGTCGAGTTCTGCATGTGACGCCATGTCGCTTCACCCGAACAAGTCAAAGTCGTACCTGGAATACTGGAAATGGGTCTCCAGATGCCATTTGTTTTTCAGTTGACAGACCAGGAATTATTATTGCTGGTGTTTGTGTTTATGGGGGTGTTGGTTTTTACGAGTACGAGTTGGAGTTGCTGGACGATGTAATTTAATGTTTATAATAAGCTAGATTATTTGGTGTAATCTCACTTATATTGTTTGACCTCAAATTTAGCAAAGCGGTAGTGGTGACACATCTCACACACAACGATGGAATAGTCTCGAACTTGTTCGTGGAAATTTTGGACCTGACGACTGTATTGGAGATGTAGCGGAATTAAAGTTTGATAGGCCAATCCCCATTAAAGAAAATGTGAAGTACGCCATTCGTTTACGAAACCATGGTGGTCGTACAAGCAATGGAGATGGAGGACTATTATCTGTTAAGGCGCCTGATGGCACCACGTTTACATTTTCCTCTTGCTCGTTAAGTTTTAATGGAACAAACAACGCTCGTGGACAATTTCCGCATATATTGTATTACAGTACACCACAAGATTCGGATACTCAGCAAAATGGCCGAGTTTTAGCTGAAATGCAAGCACGTAAAAGTGCTCTAGCAATTACAGGATCTATTGTCAAAGCTGCATCTGATTTGCTCAAGAGAGCGCAGGATATCACCGGTGCGTTAACTATTCTATATTGAATGAAAAATGTTTGACAAAATTGTTATTTTGTAGACAAATTCTGTTTAGAAAATCTTGGTTCCGCTTATATAATTTCCATGTTATTACCTATGGTGCTAGCCCATATTGGGCCTGTTGCAACATCAGATCCAAAAGTAACTCTTAATCATATTCAGGGAAACTGTAACTGTAATATTTTTAACATATACATTTTTATGTTGTAGAGCGCTGTGCAAGTTTTAGGTCTAATTGTGGATTTGTTACCCTATGTTGCAAGCATTAACAACCAATTAACCACAGTCAGCCATCCCCCTTCAATTTCATCTGAGCAGCCTACCCATGAATCAACTGTCAGTACGACTTCTTGTCATTATGCCGTAGTTGAAAGCGACCATCCATACAAACCTGCTACAGTGTCACATTACAAGGTGAGTAATTTTCATTTTTATAAAAGAAAATTACGTAAACATACGGTATATAGGTCTCGTTCCCTGATGTTGTTAAATGGATGTCTTTGGAGTTTGATCCACAATGTGGAATGGCACAAGCAGAAGACACGTTGCAGTTATATGTTCCTAGTAGAGAGGGTTTTTCTGGAAGTACTACTAAAGTTACGCATATGGAGGACACCGAACCACTTGAACTGCCTTATTGGCCAATTATGAGAAAATTAAGTGGGAGTGCAAATTGGCCGCATTGCTCAATTATTTTACCAGGTTTCTGCCTTTTGATTATATTATTAGTTGTTATAATAGAATTTTTTTTTTGAAGGGAACGAAGTTATTTTTTCTCTTGAAACTGCTTCTGATTACATAAAAGGGGAGAAAGCGTGCTTTTATGGCTTCAAGTGTTTAGTAATTGGCTACGAATGGAATCGGATGAACGAAGATGTAAATAAAAAATATTTATTTCAGACATATTTAATTAATAATAAAATTAAAATAGGGAATGAAGCATTTAGAAAGGGAATTGGCTTATCTTGGAGGAATGTGTTCTGCATCCTTAATGAAAAAGGATCTTGTTCTTCCCGTTACATCGGTTGATGAAGTCGACGACGACATTGAATTGGCGGATGAAATTGCCCAAAGAGTCTTTCAAGCCCATTCAAATTTATTAAGTAAGGGCTTTGCGCTGTCTCATTCACCAACAATACATCAAGCGCTAGACGGTGTGCTTCCTTTTAGTTGCCAATCAAATGAAAGATCGTTTCTCAAAGATTTTGTGGCCTGTTCTCCAGGAACTAGTGGTGGACGATTAGCGAGGTGACTTTTATATTTTTTATATAGATATCCGTATTATAATTATTGTTTGGATTATCATTAAAGATGGTTGCAGCCAGACTCTTATGTAGATCCAAAGCAATGTGAAGTGATCTATAATAAAGATGACATGAAATGTGGTTGGCCAACTGTCATTACAATTTTAACTAAAGATCAATATGGCGATGCTGTGCACGTACCAAATTTGAAAGTTGACGTGAAAGCAGTTCCAATTGATAA
Source organism: Pachymerium ferrugineum (assembly GCA_034686365.1). NCBI lineage: Eukaryota > Metazoa > Arthropoda > Chilopoda > Geophilomorpha > Geophilidae > Pachymerium > Pachymerium ferrugineum. Next base: position 71,151 of record JAQGAS010000061.1, read on the forward strand.
GAAAGAAAGGGGTGATGACGATGCCAACTGCAAAATGCCTCGTATTAGCAAGCCGGATTCAATGACATTCGGTGGTCATCCACATCCGAATCTGGATAGTCAATATGAGATTACTGTTAAAGATAAAATGTGTTACAATGCAATCACTATGATGAAGGTTGGTTACGTTTAGATAATTACATTTATGTTTTAATTGAAGTGACAAATTATTTAGGCCTATGAAAATTATTCATTCGAAGAACTTCGCTATATGTCCCCTACCATTAAAAGACCCAGTGAGAAGATGATGGTGAGAGCAAATAATGACAGCACTTATACAGCCAATTGGACGCCTGGGTCCGTTGGTTGGTATTCTATTATTGTTTCTATTGATGGGTTTGAATTAGGTAAGTATTTTTTTAATGCCTTATAGATTGGTTATATAACAGATATACTTGTATTAAGCTGGCGACGTCTATAAAATTGAAGTAAGGGAAACACCCCAAGGGTTAACTCCACCTACGCAAAACTTGGTGAAGAAAACTTCTCAACAACCAAATAAAGTTGGTTATGATTACACAGTTTTCATCTATTTTCTGGTATATTATAACAATGTTTTTAGTTGCGAAAGTTTACTGGAAAATGCAGTGCGGGTCTTCGTATTCGAGCTCATCCGTCGTTGCAAAGCGAACAAATTGGAATTGTGCATGTGAATGGGACGATTTGCTATACTGATGAGGTAAGAGTTTTTTCTACCTACCTACAGAAATAAATTGAAATCATTTCATTTATAAGTTGCACAATGATGATGGGGTTTGGCTTCGTCTGGGAGTTAATACAATCAACAAGTATTGTCAAAATGGCCATACTGAAGCTTGGTGCCTTCAATACAATCAACATCTTGGGAAAACATTACTTGTTCCCGTTGACGAACCCAAATCAATATTAGATCAGATAATTAAAGAAACAGTGGTAAAAAGAGTACCAGATACAACATCAAATAAAGATGGCCAATCTAAGCACAGAAAAGGTAATATGGAAATGAAATATAATTGCAAATTTTCAATCAAAATTTTGTTATTAGTACATTTACCAACAAGTGGCGCGGGTGTTTATCACGTAATTAAATGTGGTGCTTCTGGTCATAACATTCGGAGTAGACCGTCGTTGAAAGCTCCGCCAGTCGGGATGTTGGTTTTAAGTAATCAAATTGAAGTTACAGAAAATGTAAGCAACCGATGGGGCAATTTTTTTTTTTGGGGGACAATATTTTATGTTCTGCTATATTTTTTCAAGGTGGTCAATTCAGAAGGTGTTTGGGTGAAATTGGATAAAGACACCATGAGGCGGTATTGTTTTAATACTGATGGAGAGGCATGGTCTCTAGCACTTACCCGAGGTGATGTCATGTATCTGCAACATGAAGCAGATATGACGTCAGCTGAAACAGAAGAGGACAAGAAGTCGGAAAACGATGCAAATGGTTTCGTTTTAGACGCTCCTAAGGGGTTCGACTTCTCTGCAGCAGCTCAAACGACTTCATTTTCAAGTTTTGGTCAGAGTCAACGTAAGCTTATTATACACTGTTTTTGAAACTGTTCAACGGTTTGCTTTTGTTTTCGTAGGTGATCAAGATGGATTGTCTTCCGGAAGTGCAAGTCCATTCGTATTTGGGTCTCCTGGTACAATAGCTGCAATAAATACTTTAATAGTTTAGTATTGTATTACTTAAATCATTTTTCAGCATCTTCACCTCCGTACCCGTTTGGATTATCCTCATCTCAGACTGCTGATGGCAAAGTTAATGATTCTGAGAGTGAGAATAGCAGCAGACTACAGGTATTACAAAGATGGCTGAAAGAAGAGGAAAATCGACAAGAGAGAAGCGGTTCAGCTCCAAGAGATATTCCACCCGAATTATTAGGCGTGTCGGTTAAGGAACTTGTTAAGGCAATTGGTGAAAGTAGGGCTAATGGTAATGGTGCAACTCCACCGAGAACACCACCAGGAACTCCACCTAGAAAAACATCGAGGAATTCTAGCCCGAGACCATCTCTTGTACCTGGAAGTCGAGAGTCTAGTCCTATTCCAATTCCAGGTATAGTTAACACATTATTTTGTAGTTTTTTTTATTTGTGTAAAAAAAATTATTTCAGGTTCTCGCACGACTGAAGGTGCCGCACGTGGTTCATCAGTGTCTCCATTAGTATCTGAGCGTTGGGCTAATAGCCCTGCGTTTCTTCGCAGAGGTTCATCTAACAGTGAATGCGTTGGAGGAAGTGTAGAAGAGATGAGCCAATCAGAAAGTATAGAAGCCCTATCAGAATGTCCAAAATCTCTGCCGTCCAGGCCTAAGGTAAGAGGAAAATTTTTCATTCTATAGTTTTGAAGGTTTAATAATAATAATAATAATAATTATTACCCTACTGAAATTATAGGATACAATAAAAACTGTCATTCAAACGGGAACCCAAACGAGTCCTGAAGGTATTAGAGGCCATTTCAGCATTGGAACTGGTAGCCCTAAGGAAGACAATATCCATGCAAGCCCAAAATTTATGAGGAAAGAAAGGGGCACACGTGCATTACGAGTGAAGAGAGAACGTGCTCAATCACCTGCACCTGTTTTTAGAGACAAAACTTGTAAAGATAGAGTTAAGGAACCCGTCAAACTTGCAAAGTCACCGTCCGTTGCTGAATGTCTTCGTGCTGTATTCGCTGCTTTTCTATGGCACGAGGGAATTGCTCACGACGCCATGGCTTGTGCTTCATTTTTAAAATTTCATCCAAATTTACCCAAACAAGCCGTGGATGGAGCGAAAGTAGAAGTGGGTCCGCCCAAAACTGAACAATTGACTAAAGAAGAAAAAGCGCGCCAACGTCATTCCGTTGAGGTATCCACGAGTTCGTATTTAAATATTCAACCCTCTGAAAATTTTGCAAAAAGCTTGACGAATGCTAATATGAACAAGAACAAAATCCGTAAAACTTCGGAATCAATTAGAGAAGAGTGCTCTACGGAGGCTAAATTAGTGGATGTTAGTGAAGATGGAACTCCTGAACACATTGCTGTTGAAGGCGATCTTCCACCAAGTCTACAGCACTTAGTGACATTGTGGGAAGAAATGTCTACAGCTGCAATACGGGTTATAAATCAACAAATAATCCTTCCAAGTCCTTCGTTGCCAAATAGAAGAAAATCAGATGTCAAGGAAAAAGAAAAAGATAAAAAGAATAAGAAGAAAAAGGAGTGGAAGCACGGCGCGGGAGAAAGGGGTAATTTATTTGGTGAAGCAGCAGGTTCGCCATTTGGAGGCTTAGAAAGAGAAACCTTATGCGAATTGTGCGCTTGTTTTTTCCCTCATCCAGTTACTTACCACATGAAGCAAGCCCATCCTGGATGCGGTGGTCATGCTGGTGGTCAGGGTTACAACTCCGGGGGAAATTTTTGTGGTGGCTGGGCAGGAAATTGTGGTGATGGAGGTGTTGGCGATAGTAGTTGGTATTTGATATGCGACAGATGCAGAGAAAAATACCTTCGGTCGAAACGGCAAACAAATTCTAAAGATAAATCAAAAAAATCTAAAAGCAAGACTTCCCCTAACAAATCTTCATCGCCTTTGCCTCAAATGGAGGTGTATCAAATTATGAAAAATAACGCTATGTTTCTTCTGGATTTGGCTTGTGCCAGTGATATTATACCTGTTCACAGTGGAACCCCACAAAAGAAGAGTCCATATAGAAACAATATGCCTAGTTTGAATGAACATGGTTCTTTAGAAGCTACTCCGTTTCCTTACGTTAATTTTCAATGTCTGGAGACGTTGGGTGCACAAGCTTCTGATTTGCGAATGTTCAATGAAGATTTCATTTTAGAAGAGAGTCTTCGTCAAAGTGCAGAGTCTAGTATGGGACGGGCAACATCAGGCGATGCGTTCGGAAACCGATTGTCATCAAATGATTTAGACGAGCAACTTGGACCTTGTGGGGATTCTTCAGGCTCTGTAAGTGATGGGGATATAAATAGGGGAAGAGTGTTTCAAAGATCAATATCTGTCGGCACTACTTCCACAAGAGAGTGGAATAGGCAAGAAGGAGAAGGAAGAGTTATAATGACCCGCAAGAGGAATAATAGTAGTGGAGAAAGTACAGGTAAGTAACATTTTATTCCAATGCAATGTTTTACCTTTAACTCGATCTCTTTATTAGATGGTGGGTCATCTTTGCTATGTCATCCATCAAGCCTACTCACAAAATTAGCTACGGTAATTGTGGATAAAAATCAGTTTGGTGATATTTTACACCGTCCGATTATGAGCTTTATTCTGCAAAGACACGATTTGGAGAGCTTGCAACTTGCAATGAAACAAGCTCTTCGTAAAGCTGCATGTAGAGTGTACGCAATGCAAGTGAGTTTTAACTGAAGGGATGCTTTGGCTTATTTGTCAAATTAATGAAATTGTGTTTATTAGGCTTTGAACTGGCTTTTACGCAGTGTTACTCAGCCCGTTGCTTTGCACGATTTACTTTGGTGTTTCGTAACTGCTTTGTCACCTCCTCAACTCACACAGCCGGAAGACGAAGAGGGTGTAGAAAATCAAGATAAAAAAGAACATGAACATGTGGTAGGAAAGGATTTGTGTGCTTTAACTGTCACAAACAATAAATGCATTAATATTTCAGGATAAAGAAATCGGCGTCTCCGATCATCCATTATCTGATATCACTATAGCTGGAGAATGTGTTCATCCTTTGCTATCAACTTTTCACACGCTTCTACAAACTATATCAGATTTGATGATGTTACTTCCTATGGGTTCGGCCTTGCAAGAAATGGCAATGAGATGTTGGTGTTTGAAATTCAGACAAAGCGATCACCTTTTCTTGCATCGAAGTCATGTTTTCAACAATATCAGTAAAATTCTTTCTCGATCAGAAGAAGAATTAGGAACAGATGAAGCCGGGTCGACTATGGGAGACAGTTTTCAGGTTTGAAATGTTGACCTGATGTTAATGTTCCAAAATTTAATTTTTTTTTCACTTGTAATATAAAAGGTGACAAGTACTGTAGAATGCTTAAAAGATTTAAGTGGAAGTTTAGACATAAAAGCATCGAGTCGACAAGCGATGGTCGGAAGTTTAATGGACAATTCGACTGAAACATTTTGGGAGAGCGGTGACGAGGATAGAAATAAGACTAAAGTTCTGACAGTTACCTGTGGACCGAAAATGCTGCCAAGAATTGTTTATGTACACATTGATAATTGTAGAGATTTGGGGGTGAGTCTCTCTACCGAACTTTCTTTAATCAGATTTTGTAAGGTTTTATTAATTACAGAACAAAGTGTCTAGCGTGACATTTAAATCAGGGACAAGTGCTGACGAACAAACCAAGTTACGCTACATGGAAATTGAAAGTCGTTACACCGGTTGGGTTAGTTGCCCAATCATAGATCGAAGCCATATCATATTGCGATTAGAATTAAAAGGATCTGACAATACTTTGCGATTAAGACAAATTAAAGTTCTGGGTGAAATTGAAGGGGAAAGCTTGCAAAGTGGCAAATTGCACTCTTCCAACGTTATTCAACAGAAAAATTGTGAGGCGGAAACTTTAAAAGTGTTTCGTCTTTTGACATCTTTGGTAAAGAAATAATTTTGTAATTTTTGGTTTCAAATGTTTTAAAAGTTTGTCTTTAGGTGTTCGGACGATTAATTTTAAGTGATTCACCCGACATGCCCGAAGAAAAGATAATTAAGGATCTGAAATACGAACCGCTTAAAGTGGAAGGAAACAATGATTTGAAGGAGCACATGGTTGGCATTTTGTTCAGTAGGAGTAAGTTAACACATCTCCAAAAACAGGTAAGGTTTTGCATTACTGTAAGAGTTTATTTTTTAATTGAAAAGGGGTTAATTGTAGGTTTGCGCTCACATAGTGCAAGCTATTCGGAAAGAAGCAACCCGAGTTCGTGAAGAATGGGAGGCTCTGTTGTGTAGCAAGTCTTTATCAATGGATGAGTTGCCGAAATCGTCAGATGCATACTGTTTTGAAATGTTATCTATGGTTTTAGCATTGAGCGGGTCTAGTGTAGGAAGAGTATACTTAGCCCAACAGTATTCGTTGTTGAGAGATTTATTGAGCTTGTTGCACACGGGTTCTGCACGAGTTCAAAGACAAGTGACATCACTTCTGCGGCGCGTCTTACCAGAAGTGCCCCCTCAGACATTAGCCAACATGTTAACTATTCCATCACTACCACCTACTGATTTCAGTATTGTATCAGAAGCGAATAAATCACCTGAGGTTCCGGATAAACCTTTTGATATTCATAAGTAAAGTCTTTTATTTAGGACGGTTAAAACATTGTCACTATTTTTTTTTTGTACCTTTCAGGATGGGGATTTTGGATGTATTTTTATCTTGTATTGCAAAAGCATTGACTGTTCAAATGAAAGTAAAAGGAAAAGAAACAGGCAAAGGCATAACAACTATTACTTTAGCCACTGCAATTCATCCACGAGATCCTCATGGGACCAGATGGTGGCTACGAGGATGTTTAACAAGAAAATTAGCAGAAGTGATCATTCAGCTGCTTAAAGATATGGCTGCAGTAAGTTTTTTTTGTTAGTTTTAAGTTTTTGAAAAATAAGTTTTGACTCTTTAGGGTAAACTGTCAGAGACGTGGGCTAGTGTCACTAAAGGTGCTATTGCTGAGAATATTCTTAATTTAACTAAATTGGATGAAAATTATCGTACACCAGCCGAGTGCCTTAAAACTCCTACGGTAAAGCAAATTGAAAATCTCCCGATTTAGTTAATGACATTGACTATTTCAGCTGTGGCTTGCGTTGGCTTCGTTGTGCGTTTTGGATCAAGATCACGTTGAGAGACTTTCGTCAGGCCAGTGGGTTAATGGCGGAGATAATCAACAGTCTCAGCCAAGAGTAAGTTCCATTTCATTTTGACGTGAATGTGATTTTTAAGGGTGCAATAAACGTAGCCCACTTGTGACAATCATGACGATGGAGAGACTCTGGCTATCATCCTGTGCAACACTTGTGGGAATTTATGTGCTGACTGTGACCGCTTTCTTCATTTGCATCGCAGAACTAGAGTCCATCAGAGACAGGTATCATTCTTAAAACTATTTGAAGAACATCTAAATAACTTTACAATGACAGGTGTTTAAAGAAGAGGAAGAAGCAATTAAAGTGGATCTGCACGAGGGATGTGGCCGGACGAAACTCTTCTGGATCATGGCTCTTGCAGATTCAAAAACATTGAAAGCGATGGTAGAGTTCCGCGAAGGAAATAGAGGTAATAATAAGTGCACTGAAAAATTTTGGTTTCTATTAAACTTAAATTGTCATTTACTTCCACATTTTCAGGGAAATCTAGCAGTGGGACAATTGGTATTTGCCGTTTTTGTGGTACAACCAGCAATACCGGTTTATTAGCCATAGGAAATGTTTGTGCTGATGCGGATTGTCAGGTGGCCAACATTTTAATTAAATAAATTATTATTTTGTTGCAGCTGTTTTTAATTTTTTTAAGTTCTTTTTATTTTGAACAATGTTTCACGTGGTAATTTAACACAAAATGAACTATGCTTTGTTAGGAATATGCGCGAAATGCCTGCCCCAAAACATTGCCTTGTAGTCATATGTGTGGTGGCATCACCAACGAGCCAGTGTGTCTGCCTTGCTTGCATGGATGCAGTGGAGATGCGAGTCTGAAGCAGGATGCGGATGATATGTGCATGATATGCTTCACCGAAGCATTAGCCTGTGCACCTGCAATTCAAGTGAGTGTAACAATATTAACATTTTTTTCTTGCACACATGCTATAACTCGTATCATTTTTCAGCTTAAATGCGGTCATGTTTTCCATTTGCATTGCAGCCGTAATGTATTAACCAAACGTTGGGCTGGGCCTCGGATTACATTTGGGTTTTCACTGTGTCCTATTTGCAAGGTATGCAATAATAACTTTTAAGTTATGACCGGTTGTGGCTGTTCATTTTCCCCTAACATTAATTGTCTGTGTTACGACCTTAATATTTTCAAGGACAACATTCACAGTCCAATCCTAAAGGATCTCTTAGCTCCTGTACGAGCATTAAATGAAGATGTACGGCGTAAAGCTCTTATGAGATTAGAGTATGAAGGGTTACACAAAGCTGAAGCGATAACTACTCAAGGTGCTAGATTCTATAACGATCCTGCTGGCTATGCGATGGAGAGATATGCCTATTACGTGTGCTACAAGTGCAAGAAGGTAAGTGACCGGCATGACTTCTAAGAGGAGTTAAATTACTATTAAATTATAGGCGTACTATGGAGGTGAAGTTCGGTGTGACATCGAAGCAGGCGGTGGGGACGATTACGACCCTACTGAATTGGTGTGCGGAGGCTGTTCTGACGTGTCGAGGGCACAAGTAAATGGGGAAAACACTAGTTTAGTTTGAAATACTTGGTTTTTTTTTTATTATTTAAGATGTGTCCCAAACACGGTACGGATTTTTTGGAATATAAATGTCGTTACTGCTGCTCTGTGGCAGTTTTCTTCTGTTTTGGAACTACTCACTTCTGTAATGCGTGTCATGATGATTTCCAGCGGGTAACCAATATACCCAAACATGAATTACCGCATTGTCCTGCAGGTAAAATTTAGTTATTATACTTTTACATTTATTTTATTTCATTTCTAACCCGTTTAAGGTCCAAAAGCTCAGCAATTAGAAGGTGAAGAATGCCCTCTTCATGTTCAACATCCGCAAACAGGTGAAGAATTTGCATTAGGCTGTGGTGTGTGTAGAAATGCGCATACCTTTTAATGCAGTCTGAACAATTTTTTTAACGTTTTAACGCTTTTCATTTCTTACTATTGGGATGAGAGTGTCGATTGAACAATTTTTGTATATTAATACCATATCACGTTGTTGGGGTAATGAATGTCTAGGAACCAATTAATACAACTTTAGAGGTCATGTATATTTTTTAATAAGTTGTTAGAATATTAAGTCCAGGTCTAGTCTCTTATTCCTTTGCTACACTTGGTAATTAAAATGGTACTGTGAAGATTCCGAATGAATGTGTAAAAAAAAATAATAAAAAAAAAATTGTGTTATTTACTTAATTTCTATTTTATTTCATAAAAAGTGAGTTTACCGCCCTGCAATTTTTTAACATTTTTTTTATGTTCGTACGGTGGTCCTGAAGGGTCATCGATAAAAAAAATAAAAATTGTGAAAAAAAAAAAAAAAAAAAAAAAGAGGGCTTTTCAAAATATTTTTGTAAATTTGGAAGAAAATGAAACTGAGAAGTATGTAAGAAAAATATAAAAGTCCTCTAATTTTTTACTTTAAGTTTATCACCGGTAGATGCTGCTAGTACTTAATGCAACAAAGTTTCAAGGTCATACGTATCCTCCATGCAACCCTGAGCATTACTGCCACCTACCGTGAACTTTCAAAAACACCACTCACATCTATTTTTATTGCTCATTAGCTTTATTTCATGAAAATTAAGGATTTTGCATAAAAAAAGAGTGAAGATGAGCTTCAAGGTGCTGATAGTAATACACAATAGAGTAATCACATGACCACCGTATTTTTTTCTTCAAAATTTTTTTTCTTCACTTCAAAAAAATTTTTTTTCTTTAAAATTTTTTTTTTGCGACGAACCCAATTTTTTATTTATTTTCCCATTTATATTTTTTCCATCGATGCCCATTCAGTGCCACCGTATTTTCGTGAGCATGCGCAAAAGATTTTCTTTTGTATGTTCGAATTTGCCATACGGTGGCACTGCTCACGCTGGAAGCATCAAACATGTCCGACGAGAGCACGTTGTTAAATGCTGTCAAACAGCAAGGCGATTTTGTTAGAAAACTGAAAGCCGAAAAAGCTCCGAGTCAGCAGGTTTGAGTTTATTAATAACTAATTTACTTGATAGTAAAAGTTGGAAGTCAGTACGTAATTAACATCGCCGGACGTAAATGATTGCCGGTCTAGTGTGACGATCGATGATCTCTTGAACTTAAGTAAAATTCGCAGACCATGATTAAGTTAGCAGTTTACTCGTCTGGAATTAGAGCGTGTCTTAGACCTGTTTTGATCACGAAATTACGATAGAGGTTTTCCTTTACAGCTTGTCTTATTGAAGAACTTTTTCTACTTTTTCCATATTGCATCATCTTAATCGCCCATTTTACGATGATCAACCTCAATAAATTATCCAAATTGACTTCCTTCTTGTGTAAACAAAATTTATTATCCTTCAAAAAACATTATTGCCCCATATCAACATGTGCCATTTTGTACACAAAAACACAGGTGATTTTACGCGCATGCACTCATTCATTTTTGATTCTACAATTTTTTGTATTCTTACCAGGTTAATGAAGAAGTTGCAAAACTTCTGGAACTGAAAGCGAAACTGGGACCCAATGAAGAGCAGAGCCATAAAATTACCCTTAAGACTCCTAAAGTAAATAAAGAAATCATACACATCGCCGATCCTAATTATCTCGATTTTTATTTAAAGGGAACACGAGATTACAGTCCGCAACAAATGATGATTCGTGAGCAAATGTTTAAAGTTATCGTTGATATATTTAAGCGGCACGGTGCTGAAACAATTGACACACCTGTGTTCGAGTTGAAGGTGTGTTAAAAAAGTTTGCTTACCTGTACTTGTGTAATAGCTGTATAATATAGGAAGTTCTTACGGGAAAATACGGAGAAGACTCCAAACTTATTTATGATTTGGCCGATCAAGGTGGTGAAATATCTTCTTTACGTTACGACTTAACGGTAAATTTTACATAACTTATAAATCTGAAATTAACTATAACATAATTGTTAGGTTCCATTTGCCCGTTATTTGGCCATGAATAAAATTTCCAATATAAAACGTTATCATATAGGTAAAGTGTATCGCAGGGACAACCCAGCCATGAGTCGTGGAAGATACAGAGAGTTCTATCAGTGTGTGAGTTAAATGGCATACACTAAACAATGAAAAATTTACCTAAAAATGCAATTGATACCGTAAGGATTTTGATATCGCTGGTCAATACGATCCCATGATCCCTGATACTGAATTGGTTCGCATAACGGTAGAGATTTTATCGGGTCTTCAGTTAGGCGATTTTGTGGTTAAAGTAAGATATTATTTTCGGATCCATGCCCTTCGTTTTTTAGTAAATTTTTTTAATGATTAGGTGAATCATCGTCAAATTCTTGATGGCATCTTTGAAGTATGTGGTGTTCCTGCTGACAAGTTTCGTACTATTTGTTCTTCTGTCGACAAGCTCGATAAGGTACATTTGATTTAGTGCTCATTTAGCTCACCTTTCTAAACAAATATTATTCCAGTGTTCTTGGGACGAAGTTCGGGATGAGATGGTTAACACCAAGGGTCTTTCAGAAACGGCAGCTGACGCTATCGGACAATTTGTTCAACTTAATGGAAAAGCCGAATTAGTGACTGAATTGTTAAACCATTCTCGCTTGTGTTCATCGAAAATGGCTCGTTCCGGGCTTGAGGCAATGTCTCTCTTTTTTCATTACTGCGAACTTTATCGTATTACTGGTAATGTTTTATTTGACCTGAGCCTGGCTCGTGGGTTGGATTACTATACGGGTATTATCATGGAAGCGGTCTTGTTAGGTAATTATTGAAATTCAATATGCAGAAACGAAACTTACCGCATTGCCCGAGTTTCTAAACAAGGAAATTGGGGTTCACTTGACATCTTAAATATAGCTATATTACATAAAGAAAACCGGGCCTCGTTTAGATAAAAAAAATAAATTATAAATGCGGTTTAAGTTTTGTTGCATAGTTTCTTATTATTGAATAAGAAATAAGGTTTTAAAAATTAAAATGCAGGTGAAAACAGTAAGACAAGCATGACGAGTGGTGAAGAGGATGTTGGCGTGGGGAGCATAGCTGGGGGCGGACGTTATGACAACTTGGTGGGAATGTTTGATCCCAAAGGGAAAAGTGTTCCTTGTGTTGGCGTCAGTATTGGTGTTGAACGGATATTTTCAATAATGGAAGCGCGTTGCCTGGCAAGTGAAGCGAAATCACGTACCAACGAAGTTGAGGTATACGTTGGCTCAGCACAGAAGAAGCTCATGGACGAAAGAATAAAAATATGTACTCAGTTATGGGATGGCGGAATAAAGGTTTTTTTTTTTTTTTTTAATTGATATTTTTTTGTGAGTTGGTTTGTTTAACATTTATTTTTAATGTAGGCCGAGTTTTCCTACAAATTGAATCCTAAATTGCTGTCACAGTTGCAGCATTGTGAAGAAAATGGGATTCCACTCATAGTTATTATCGGAGAATCTGAACTCCAGAAGGGTGTAGTGAAATTGCGAAATGTCAAGACAAGATCAGAGGTATACGTTTTGATACGAATTTTAGAAAGTAGTATTGTTCTTTATTAAAAACAATAATGAATTGGCGATTAAGTAACACCAATTCAAACATGTCGCTAATATTTAATATTTTTTTATTTTTTAGAGTGAAGTTCCACGCGAGAACCTTATAGAAGAGATACGTCGAGCGCTCTCTTCTTTTTGTGCTTGATTGGAAATTGATAAACTAAAAATGCAGTAAATAAAATGACTATTCAAAGTTATTTAAATCTCATGTTTATTTCAACTAAAAAAATTGATTACTTTACTAATCGTATAGAAACAACTTGGAATGGACAATTTAACAATACCATTATCTATGAAACATACAAAATTAAAATTCACTATGTATTAGAATTCATGTATTGGCAAGTGAGATAATTCAAAAAAATAACAGCACAAACTTTGAACTCGTTTTACAACCAGTTAATCAAATTTGATCCTAAGATCAGTCAAGACTATCAAAGATGACGTGTAGAATATCACCCTTTTAAGTATCTCACGTTAAGAGACACTTACGGCAATAACTCATTTAATTTGTTAAAAAATTTTGTCACATTTCATAAAAGTCCTGAGATTTCTACAAAAATATCCAAGGCTCATTTCGATTTAAATACGAAAGATTCACACATCTGGATCAACTGAAAACCTTCGACCCCAACTTTGTAATGAAGAGTGAGATGCTCGTCTGTCGTCAGGGATATTTCTCATTTCACCCACGGGTTGATAGCCGACTCCAGTAACACTCGATCCTCGCCGTTGTGCTTCCTTTTTCCTTTCGTATTCAAGAGCCCGAGGTATGAAAAGAACAATGACAGATCCCAGCATCATGCAAATGCCCATGAAAATGAAGCCTGGTGTATAGGTACCGGTGAGATCAGCTAACGAACCTACAAAAACGTAAGTAAAATTTAGAAATTTATACGTATTGTGTGTGTTTTTAATGTAATTTACCTGCTATGGGTGGACAAATGAGCGATGCAATACCGTGGGATAATCTCACAAGTCCATAACTAGATGCCACTTTATCGGCACCATGATGGTCAGTTAAAATGACAGGAGTGAGCATAAAAAAAGATCCAACTCCAAATCCATAAAATCCACTGTTGATTCCTAAGTCTTTAAAGTCTACCATAACTGGAAGAAGCAATGTTGCTGTAGCAGTCATTGCAACACTAAAGGAAAAATGGAGAAAAAAAGATGGTTTATTTTTGGTCAAGGTCTGAGAGCATTTTTTTTCAAAATATTAACCCGAAATACTCTCGTTAAGCATTTCCATGTTTAAAATTTTTAACATTATTAATACTAAAACACGATTTGATACACACTTAAACCAACTGAAACCAAAAAAATAATTTGTAATCTAAGTATGTATAAAATGTGTAGTGGGGCACGTGCAAGTGGTTTACTATTAAGTTTCAGATACTGCAGAATTTTTTTGTTGGAATTTTGGAGTTTGGATTTTTAATGATTTAAATTTAATTGAAAATAATAATGGTATATCATAAAACTTAAAATAAGATAACTTTGATTATCTTATTTATATTACACTTGTGATAGTGTTTCTACGACCTGTAATATGTACAGTCTTCAGTTCAATACATCCAAAATAAGGTCACTCTGCTTGTTAAGTTTCTAGAGAACTAAGAATGGAAATTTTTTTTTTGCATCCATAAAGCATTATTCTGAAATTGGATTTAAAGCTAATTGGGTCTAATTTATGATAAGCATACCATTTCTGTTATTGCCAATTTCGTTGTTTTTTTTCAATTATTTCCAGACAAGGCTGCACAAGGGGGGGTAAACACAAGGGTAGAAACTCAGAGATAACAGAATGAGGCCACGAGCACCCGCTATGAGGGGTATGATAAAATGAAAGTATTATTTTAAATAGTGGAAAATTTAGAATTAAAAAAACTGCACCCACTTAGAATTTAAATTAACCATTACTAACAAAAAACAAAATAACATCACTTACGCAGCCATGTAGGCGTGAGTCTTCTTAAACAAGTTCAAATCGGCAAGATATCCAATTCCTATCCTTCCAACTAAGTCAGTACCAGCCGTAATGGATAATAAGAAGCTTGTCTTTTCTTTAGGGATTCCTAAATTATTTTTGGCATAAGCTGGCATAAAAACGCTGGCATGAGGATAACCAATTGCCGTAAAAAAACTTGAAAGCCAAAACAAAATATATGCTCTGTTCCAGAAAAGAGTATAGTCGAGATATTTTTTAAGACCAGTTGCTCCTTTTTTCTTCTCCGGTATATTTTCTTGGACTGTAGAAATTGCTGTCAAGTCATTGACACTGTGATGAAGGCACACACTTTGTCGCCTGTACATTTCTTCTAGAGTGTCTTCATCTACTGATGCTGGTGAGCCCTCATGTTCTACATCTCTTTCTGGTGATGGTGTAGGTGTGCCTTTGGCTGATATCAATTCTATTGCATTTGGGAAAGGGCTACTCTCCTTAAGCATGATTTTTGATTCTGGACTTGAATCATGAGACGTCTGCTGTTTGTAGACGTTTTTGTCCAAGAAACAGGTGATGAAGGAGAAATATTTTTTGGCACATGATGATGATCTTCGAGTCGTTGTCTTAGGCGGTTTAGGTGCTGGTGGTTCCAGTGGTCGATACAATAATGCAAATGCACTGATATGCAATATGAAACCGCCCATTATAAGCATAGCTCCTCGGAATCCGTACACATTAGTTAGCCATTCAACTATCAAAGGTTGAACAAAGGCACCAGATGACGTGCCAGCCAGACATAAACCATTGGCTAAGGCTCGACGTTTTTTGAAATATTTAGCCACCATCATGATACCGGGAGTAGTGCACAAGCCAGCTCCACATCCTAAAATAAATGACATTCAAATTTAAACTCGCTCTGATTGTCTCACAAAAGGAATTCAGGCTTGCTTTTTAACTAAAGACAGTTTGTCTAGTCCTACTAAAGCTCATTTATTGGATTAATGTATAATTATATATACACCAAGAAGGTATTTTTTATTTTTAAAATAAGATGAGATTAATTTTATGTAAGTTATCTGATAAGATTTAACTCTAGTTGTACATTAAGCTATTGAATATCGAATAATAAAAAAAATAGATTATGACTGAAATTAAATAGTTTCAATGTTCATTGGGAATTTGCCCACACGTCATGTTGACATATGAAATCACTTCCTGATTCAATCACTAGATGGTACTTTGGACTGAAATGGCCAATTGATTTGTTATTACAAGACACCCCACTCAAAGAGGCAAATTGGGATAATTTAGAATTATACACACTTCAATTGATGCAACAGTGAATTGCTTCATCAAAATAATCTCATTAAATAATGATAGATCTAGGCCATAAACACTCAACAGGATTCAACCCATCATTATAATGACACTCACTTAGTTACTAAGATAATTGATAATTTTTTTATCATTTTCTAATGTCCCTAAAACAAATATTTACCTGTAATGATTCCGAAGCTTACGTAAAGGTACTCTACGCTGTTTGCGAAGAAGTTAAGTATCAAACCGAAGGACATTAGCAATCCACCAAAAAAGACGACGGATCTGCATGAATATTTATTACTCAGTGCCCCTGCTATGGGTGCTGTTAAAAAGAAAGGAGAAAAAAAAATGTTATAAGAATTTTAAAGAGTTATGTTCAAACAATTTTATGAGTAGTAATTTAATTCAGTACTTAATTAAATGTCTTCGTTTTTTTATGTAGTCTAAGAATTTAATGGATTCTTAAGGTTATTACGTAAGCAGCAATAAAAAATGGATTTTGTATAGATTTGATATCTTGATAAAAATGGTTGATGAAAATAAAAGATAGTGGGAAAGGGGGGGGGGGGACTGTTAAAGGTAAAAAATAAGATATAAGATCATTCTAAATAGATTATAAAGTTCCAAAGTTTGTTATAGATTTTCTTTAGAAAATTATAAATAACAATACTTACCAAATCCAGTTGATAACGTGTTGTAGAGACCAGGAATCCAAGACACAGCCAAATCTGAGCTTTCAGGGAAAGCTTGTAAGATTTCTACATAGATGATTCCAAACGCTCTCGTTAGTCCAACAACTCCTGCACAGCCGACAAAACAGGCAAAAACCACCGCCCAACCCCATCCTCCATCAGGAGGCTGAGGAGCCGCTGGTGCTGCTTTGGACATTTTTCTTTTAACTATTTCAGGCGATGGTGAAGAATCGTTACTTTGGATAAGACATGTCTGACCATTGTCCATCTGTCTTTCTGGTGAAGGTTTCTGTGAGTTATTATTTGTTGAATCCATGGTGAAGTGAGGTTATTGGAATTTGGTTTGAGACTGGCCGAGCTGGCTGCCGGTTTATATATAGAGGTAGCTTTCACTTTTTGACACTGTTGGTTCTGTAGTGCAAGGCAGGTGATGCAAGCAACACGTGCTCTTCCAAACTTGACGACAGAAGCAGGTTTTTTTCTGTACTTTTGGCTGTATAATTTTAAAATACAGACTATCGTTAAATGATTTACACCTGAATACAGTGAATTATATGATGCTAAAACTTTTGGCTATTGTCCATGACATTATTACTTTTTTAAAAAAATAAAGCTTGAAGCTGCTAAAAATAGAAGGAGAAACCCTCTTTAGTGTAAATCTTGGTAAGTTGCATTCTAATTATAAATCACAATACTCAAGCCAAAAGAGTATTAAATGAACAAAATATAAAAATGCATGCATTTTGCAATCAACGTTTAAAACAATCATCCACCGGGAAAGTTTTGAAAACAAATGATTTAGCGCAAGTGTTTGTAAAAAAAAAAAAAAAGTAAAAGGGAGGGAAGACTTACCTCCGCACAGCGCGTGAACTTGGCTGTAATTCAGCTAGGAATAAGTGGTATCATCTGTGCCTCTCGTTATCACAACAAACATTTTTCGTTGATAACTGCGAAGCCACCCCTTAAGATAATTAAATTGAGTGGACTTGTCCACACAACTTCCGTCAAAACACTTTGCACGTGCTGACCGCGTGGATGAGACGCCCAGAGTTCACACGACCTTTTTTTTTTTCACTTGTTGCATTTATTCATGGATTGAAATATTTTCAAACCTTAAATGCGATTGAGACGGATGTAGAATTGCAGGGCGGTTGGAAATCATTTATTCTAGCCCATAAAATTCGCAATATGTTTTCTCTACTGCTTTGTTTGTATAGCCTTAAAAATAATAAGGGCACTTGAGATTAAATAGTTATCAATGCTCTTCTGCTCTTAAAGTTGTTTTCATATTGCAAAATTATACGAGTATTTATTAATCATTTATGAACGGGTTTGCAGTAATAAGATTAAAAACCTTATCAGCTTACGAATAGGGCGTTAGAAATGAGTTGTTTTTGGAGGATTTCCTTGAGATTTTTTTCTTAATAGTTTTATTGCAAATTAAATTTTATGTTCGTGAAGCTTCAAATTATTAATAACTATTAATTAATTAGTAATTTATCCCACACTTGCCTCTATTACACCATTCCGATTTTAGCAAAGACTCTCAAAATGATCATCTTGAGAGTTGAGTTGTTTATGTAATTTACTGAGCCCACATTCCTATTTGTAACTAAATATGTGAAACCTTTTATGCGCTTTTGTTTTTTCTATAACTCCACTCTCACTGGTATTTTTTTTTCAACTCAAGGACAATGTGCCCTTTATTCATGAGCAGAATTTCACTTTTTATTAATATTCTTAGTTTAAAAAACAGTACCAGAATTCTGGCTTAATTATATTTGATAACAAAATTATTAATTTTCATAACTGATTAATTTTAATGTTGAGATGAGACTGTAAAATGTTTAATTTTTAAGTTTGGTGTTTCGTATGACCTCTAGCGATAAAAATTAAATTGAGTCGTCTCTTTAACCTACATACCTATTTTATGATTTTAAGGCTAAGGTTAATTTTGTTTTCAATTTTCACACGATTTCGTTTGCGCAATAACATTTTTGATTGATGAAACCTGAACGTAAATGCGCATTTATGTAGTACAACAATTAGATTTGTAAATATTTTTGCGTTACACAATAAACTATAAAATTTGATCTGTAGAGAATAAATAGTTTAGATGCATCACACCACTTCTGAAAAAGAAGGCAGGGCACGAGTTGAAGCCAATGTGACTCTGGAAAGAAAATAATCAACCAATCAAATAAGAGCCAACGGTGGGTCAGACCACATTATATTTTTAACAGCAAGTTGAATGTACAAAATACTGCTCTAATTTCCTGTTCGGTTACAGGTGCCAACTCTTGGTGCATGAAAGGGTGTGTAAAAGGATGGCCCTGTGATGTCACTCAAATTATAAATAGAAATATTGTAGATGTTCTGTCAAAGTAAGTAGAATGGTTAGAATAAACTTGGAATATGTGTTTAATGTTCCAAGTTATTTGTATTGACAGTGTTAAACTATTGCAAGTTAGCTTGTTCTTAAAGAGAAATATCAAAGCATGTTGTAAAGAACACAGCAATTCTAGATAGAGAAAGGTGAAAGATTAAAGTACATTTTCGTAACATTTAAAAATTAAAAAAAAATATTTTGTGGAAAGAGAAATTTTCCATTTGATGGGATTTTATTTTCGAAAGTTTATTTATCATAATGAAAAGGAATTTTCTGTTCTTGACAGTTTCTCACCTGATGGGAATAAATTCCAGTATAATCAGGATTGTGCAGCTTCTTATCGACAAAAACTAATAATTTTTTATCTACTGTCACTTTACCCTTTGAAATGAGAACAGTTTGTCACGATGCTTTGTGTTGCATAACAATCGTGACATCACAAAAGTTTGTAAGTTAATATTAGCACATATGGCCACAAAACGGCCTCTAATGGGCAAATACGGAAGCTAACAATGAGTACCTGATGACTTTGGCTCTTGTTCAATTTGGCCTTGTATTTCATCAGCTGACATTTTGAATATAAAAGTTGTGTGAAATTATTTACTCTGCTTGAACGTGTTAAAAGTGCTTTTGTGTAGCTGAGTGCCAGCATAATTATATTATTTTCTGGAGTAAAGACTGGTTTATTGCAGTTAACTGAGATAACCTTACTTCAAATTCCAATTGGGGTAGGAACAAATTTCATGTAGGTCCAATTGGAAATCAATTGGAATTTTGCGGCTCGACATAGACTAACATAAAAATCAAAAGAGCCATTTACTTTCAAGTGGACTTAACCTGAAAGCGCTTAAAGGGGATTTTCTTGTATAATTATGTTGTAATGAAAGTTGTAAAAGAGAATAATGTTATAAACCAGCAGAAACTGATACTTTGCAGGTTTGTTTGGTATGGCTGCCAAAACCAATAAAACACTTTTCATGGTCTATGGCTAAAGATGTTGTTAGAAGTTCATTCTATTAGCTACACGGTCAAATTTTATTGACAAATTCTCCTTCATTTCAGTTCTAAGTTGACCAATTTTATTTTCTTGTAACATACAAGCTTTAAAAAATTGGAATGTAAATCTGTAAATAGTTTTAATCGTTGCGGCCCATCGTCGACGATAACGTTTCATTTTTTATTGCATCAACCTTGCTCTTAATTTTAAGTACATTAACCCAACGCCGTCGGGTAAAAATTTGAAGTCCATACAGCTCGTACCGATTGTGCTGCCATCTAGTTTGTGACGAACGAAACTGCAATGCAATGCAGATTAGCCCGTGTATCTAACTTCATTTACACGTGCACTATTAATTTCGTCTTAGAATATATCTAGGAGAAAAAATTTTGATTTTACTTAATAATAAAGTAAACTTTATATATTATTCATGCAAATCATAGCATGTAATGAGGCAAACCAAACTTTGAAAATCATTTATGTCGCTCGTACTTTAACGAATAATATGCTTTGAAGTTGGAAACTTTAAAGCTAATCGGTTTCCCACTGTGCCCAGTAACTAAACTGGTAATTCAAGTATAATTTCAAAATCAAAATTTTTCTATACGATTTCAGGAAGTTTACAACATCGTATTTTAATTTCTAATTTTTTTTTTCTTCCCTTTTACACGTTTTTAGAGCTCTTTCTCCCGATATATTTATAGGTATAGAGCTACAACTTCTAGCAGAATTCTACTTGAATTAACTGCCTAATTTTAACTAAGCTATGCGACTCACGATTTCAAGGTCAAACATGTTAAGTAACGCGTTCTGGTTTATGAATAATTCATCACCGTATTTTTTACTGGGAAATATTTATCCATAATAGTCTTGTAATTTTTTTGTTAAATTTTAATTAATAATCTTTCTACTTGAATTTATACCGCAATAACTTCAGGATGTGATTGTACTGAAACCACGTTCAAACAAATTAAGTAGTAAACCAACCACGGTAATTTATGAAAAGAATAGTTTAGTGGTGATGTCATTGGTCCATTTACACCTGTTTGCGTCGATTTCCGGCTGGTAAGAAATGTCGCGGCC
Source organism: Pachymerium ferrugineum (assembly GCA_034686365.1). Lineage (NCBI taxonomy): Eukaryota > Metazoa > Arthropoda > Chilopoda > Geophilomorpha > Geophilidae > Pachymerium > Pachymerium ferrugineum. Next base: position 92,021 of record JAQGAS010000061.1, read on the forward strand.
AGGTGTGACACACACAAAAGAAAGTGCGCCACCTTATCAATGTTTGTGAGGTGTCAATAGTGCATGATTGAGGAACTGGGCCAACCAATTCAAACAAATTTTGATTGAAAATGTTTTGGGAAAATTAGGTAATGCAGTGCAATGCTCTTTTTTTCGGGGGAGATATCGATCTTTTAAGATAAGAAACTCAATTCGAAGGAAACATTATATATCCTTCCTATTACTGAGTATGTCTGCAAATGCATGTTCATGGTTGTTTGGACTCCCAGTGAATAATAAAAAAAAGTAACTATTGAAAATATCTTTACTTATAACTTTATTAAACACGTAAAAATCAATTTGCATTTTAAAAAAGTTCATTTGTCACGTTCATTCTTGTACAATCGAAAAAGTGATGTCATTTCACATTTCCGGGTAACAAAGTTCTTTGGGACGTATAGGGTGGAGTTATAAAATATTTTGTTAAAATGACTAATTTAACAAATAATATCTAATGATTAAATAAAAAATTTTTTTTTTGGTTTTAGGATGATGATGAAAAATTCGGAAACTCCCATGTTTGTCCATACGCACAGGAAGGCCTGTACACGTTTTCGTCTGGGTTTGAATTGCAAGGGTTGATAGAGTCGTACACCGCAGGAAATGCGTGCATCGTCTGCACCAGGCGGCCATCCACCATTTGCCATTGTCCCATATCTTGCAATTCTGGTTCTTGTGTAAAGGGTTGATGCAAGTTGACCTCAAAACTTTCCGTAGTTAATGAATTGCTCACACATTGTTGCGTTATGTGGTCAATTTCTTCATCTGCCCACTGATAATTCAACAAGGAATCGAGCTCAATCAGCGATGTTGCCAAATCTACTGTTGCATCTGAAGTTTGAGAATCTGAAACAAACAATTTATTCATACTGTGTAAGTTTTATCCCCTCATCACATTTTACGATTTCTACAAGTTTTTGAATTTTCCACAGTTTAAACTGTGTTTTGCCTAATTGAGGCGTGATAAGGTTTTTATCTCTTTTGATAAGATACTCTTGCGCATTTTTTTAAAATATGAAATAATATTGACTTTAGTTTAGTGGTCATAAATGTTGCAAAAAGGTAGTTCGCTCATGTTTTTCTTATAAGTAATTCAATAAATAGTTTATGACTTTTTGCTTTATGTATTAAAAAAAATGATAGTGATAACTTAAAGCTATGAATATAGTTAATTTAAAGTTCTTAGAAATTGAAACAGTGCAAGTTTTGGTACCTCTAATCTTAAAAGTTTTGATTTTACACAAAATCCTACCTGTTGACTCGCCACTAACTGACCAGCATGGTGATGTCACACTAGTTCTGTTTCTTGGTTCTGTGAAAAAAGATGCCGGTAAATTTCTTTCACGGAGTTTCCTGTTTCCATTTTGGCTACAGCTAACACTCTTCACACCAAATAATTCGTCTAAAGATTTCTCTTGACTCATACTTCCATTATCAGTAGTAACAGGATTGGGTGGTGGTGTTTGAGGTTTGAGAGCAATGAGTTGCTTTTGTAAGTATTTCCTATGGTTAATTTTTCTTTTTTGTCGAATTGGACGATCTAATGCTGATCTAATGTGCATTGTAGCATTGTCCATGAATGACAGTAACCCTTGATATTGGTCTCCAGTACCCATTATAAAAACTAAGCTGTCGGCTCTTGTGTGTACCTCGTGCTGTGGCACCCAGCTGTCTGCTCACTTTAAGTTGGAAAGGTGAACCATTCTGGTGACGTCTCGGTGGAATGCATTCTGGGTAATGAGTGTATATAGAGTCGGGTTATGAAATTAGTATCTCGAACATTATATTATTTTTGAAATTGAAATTAAGGCATTTGTTAATTTCATAATTTAAATTTATTTATTTTATATAAAATTGTATAGAATTTCTCTATTGTATATATATAGGCTGACTGTGTATACTTAAAAGCACACCCTTCGCCTGTAACGTTCCAAACTGTAATTAGTACGGTTAATTAAGCAATCTTAATAGCTAAAGAAATGTTTTAAACAGTATATCATTTACTCCATTACTGCTTTATTTATTATTTTTTAAAGTAAAAAAACTATTTTCATGTAAAAAAATAATTATCCCTGAGGTCTACTTTTTCCTCATCCTTTCTTCCTACACTTTAAGCAACTTTTTAATCCTAAAGTAAACAAGACAACCTGTTCACCCTAACACACGGGATAGTGTGTGCTTCTTGTGGTTCCCCTCGTATCAACAGACACAATTAATAACCACTGTCAATAGGCTTAAGATCATACCAGTCCAGAGGGTATTTTGAATGGGCTTCACCTTTGTACATAACAAAGAAAAAAACTAGTTTACTCTTAATGGACCATTAATTGAAAAATCTTTCTTTTTTAAAGGGAGAATGACTTTCTATTTAACCCGGATATCAAATGATTAGAGCAAAGGTAAACAGACGTTTGGTGCCAGGACTATAAGTTTAAACGTGCCATATCAGACTGAGTTTCTTTTACCCGAAAACTTATAAGTGAAGAAATTCAATACTAGCAGGTGAGAAAATACTATTTGCATGTGTTTGTTTTAAAGCCAATATGAAACTTTGACCTTGAGCCCAGTAAACTAATTGAATCAAGTGTGAGTAAAGAAGGGGTCAGAGTGCACAAATACACTCAAGAAGGGACTAAGCTCTTAAGTAAACTGTTAAAAATACAGTTCTATGACCAATGCATGAATGCTAAGAATAGTACAATCTATCCTTGTAAAACAAAACCTACTTGTATTCTATCATTTTTATGTGGTTGAATACCCTTGAGTTTGAAATGGGAGATGGGTTTTGTTTTTGTCAGATTTTCTTTTCTTTGAAAATGCAAATCCATTATCCGCCTTTATTCGGTGTAGGTCATTATTGTAGAGAAAACATTTCCGGTTAACTTGACACTTCAGCCCACTACACATTTACGTATTGAAAATGTTTCTAATGTCAATGATAAAAATTTTATAAAATTTGATATTATCATAAAAGTAGTTTTTAGGTGAATATGAGAATGATTTATTTTTGAAACTTGAACACACAATGTTTTTTTACCACCCCCTGACAGCTTCAACCCAACCTGAAATCGTTGTTACCCACCTTTTCTCCTCCTTTCCATTTAAAAGCTGAATCTGGGTCTATAAATTGTCACGTAATTGATATGTCAAATTTATAGTCAGCTCTCAGAAAGTATCAGACAAAGCGTTTGAAGTCTTTTATAATTTAAGTTTGTTATTGATAAACATAAAAAAAAATTTTGTGTTCCGACAGATTTTTATTTTTTAATGTTAAGAAATTATTATAAAATGTAAAAGTTGTAAAATATTCTTAGGAAATAGACAGGCCGTTAACTTGCGCTGTAGAAATTGTAGGGACGGCAACTGCTCGGCCGACAAACCAGACATCTTAATCAAGGGATTAAGTTGGGGATAAGTGGTCATGCTTCTCATGGGGTGTGTAGTTGGAGCACCATTAATTTTCCCACCTTGTATAAACATCCCGAATCGGAGCAAATGACGTAAGTCATGCGTAGAACATAAAGTACAATTTACGTGTGCTTTTTTGTTGCAATTACTTTCAAAGTACTCAGTTCACAGAAGTTAAATTTAATTTATCAAAGATTACATATTGAAGAAATATAAAAAATATAACTAAAAGTTGTAAATATTAAATTTGATGAGCATATTGTTGAGCATTTTTTTTGTTATTGTCTTTTGATAACCATTTTCTAGCTGATTTGTATTGACATTTACACAGCTTAAAAAGTGACTTCGTAACGTTTACAGACGCTCTAACTTTAAATCTCTCTCTCCTGAATAGGCTGAGGCACAGAATGACGGCAACCCTTCTAGACGTTCTTTGATTAGTTAATGGATTGCTTACAAGTCAATTGAATCACATTGATTATTGCTGCATAATGTTCAACTTAGCATGAAGAGCATAGGCTACGAAAACGATAGTTACAGGTAAGTTTTCTTCAACTACTCGAACACTACTGACACTAGTCACGAATTTCTTACAGCTGAGGACCTTGGTTGTCTTTTCACTGGTTTTCTTTTACTAGTCGGTTTTGGCATGAAAACCGATTCCAGCAAACAAACGATAATGATAAGAACATGCAAAGTCATAATTGCGTAGTAAACGTACTGTATTCTACCAGTCAAATCCATAATAGCTCCTGAAATTTAAACATAAATATAATTAAATTAAAATCAATAATTAACATAATGGAGTTAAATGTGCAAGAATTTTTTCAAAATGCAGGTATATGTAAAATTAAGCAATATGCATTTATACATTTAAACTAAATTCAACATTTAGATGGTTTGATCACTAGGATTATTAACTCTGAATAGATTTCTGGATTGTCAAGAAAAGTTTCTTCAACTCTGTTTTGACAGTTGAAACTTTTGGTTAAGCTAGGTTAAAAACTTACGTTTCTCTGTAAAAAATTAAACCCATTTGGAAAACAAATGAACATTTTCCCCATTCCTTAATTTAATTATATGCTGCTTGGCATAAGGACAAGTCATCAAATGATACATTTGATGATGTATATAACTGAAATTCAATTCATATTGATGAATTACTTCCCTCAAAAATTCTCTATTGTACTGAACTATTTCCTGTATATGAAATGAAGGTGCACATGCACCACGTTTGTAAGTTTGCATATATAAATTTGCACATGTTTTACCTAGTATTGGAGTTAGGGCTGCAAACACAAGCCCTTGGATAAATTGTAAAAGCATTAATGCAGCTGGAAATTCTTGGAAACCAACGTATTCCAATAAAATAGAGGAAATAACTATCGCACAACTGCCACAACCGAACCCATACGCTCCAATGCTAATGCAGTGTAAAAGGTAATTTCTCGAAATGATTAAACCTTTAAACATAAAAAAAAAATTAACCACAAAATTTGAATTGATGGCCAAATATAAAACTAACCAGACAGGCTGGTTAGTGCCAAAATTGCCGTTATGATAAATATTCTCATAGGTCTTATAAATCCTTGTGGAAGCAGCCAGGCAATTAGAAGCCGGGCAGCCATATCACACAAGACGTAGAGAGACAAAAGTAATGCCATTTTATAATCGCCATGTCCAAGCTCAGGTGCTTGGATTGCTATAAAAAAAAGAATATTCGGAAATGCAACACAAAATAAACTGGATCCGATAGTGATGAGACTATATAAAGGATTTTTCAATAGTTTAAAATTGCAAACAGCTGCTTCTGGAATTTTTTTCAAATCGTTAGTTGATTCCACGTTGTTTACTGGTAGTGATGATGTCAAGGAACTGAAAGAAGACACTTGACCCAGAACTTCGCTTCTGCTCCTAGGTCTTTTCATCCTGAAGATAAAAACGTATATTGTTACAATAATAATTTTTCAAATGAGTTTTTAACCTTGCATTAACTGGATTTTTGGCTGCCTGACTAAGATGAGAACCAAAACTGCTACTACGTTTGATTTGCTCATTATTCGATGAAATTACGCTGTTGGTAGAGATGTCACTATTAACGAGTTTTGGTGGAGGAATTTTACTGCCATCGTCTTCGTTATCAAGAGGCTCCTGTTCCTCTGGTATGTCAGGAAGAGCACTGGTTCTAGAACCAGTACTGTAGGTTCGAATTCTTGCCAGGCGTAATGTATTGGCCGAAATGTATATTTCCCCTTTTTTACTGTTAATAATTACCATGTTTTCAGCAGAGCTTTTGCGCCTTCTATGACTTTTGTGTTTACGTATTTGAATCAAACAAGCTTGCCCATGGCCCGTTGGATTTAGCGTCAGAATGTGCCTTGTATCAGAGACACCTTTAAAACTTTCAGGTCCAGGTCTAAGAAGCATACCAGCAAGACAGATGTGAAGTAAAATGCCGCCTAACAGTAATATTGTTCCGGATGGTTTAAAAGTATTTTTCAAAGTGACAATCAAGTGTGGGATTATCATTTGCCCTGAAGTGCTCAAAACCAGACAAATGCTCGAAGCAACGACCCTTCGTCTTCGGAAATACCGATTAAGTAGCAGAGCGCCTGGGTTCAATACAAGACCTGCTCCAATACCTACAATTTCAAACACAGTTATTCATACAACCTCTCAAACCTCGCAACGTCAAATATTACCTCCAAGAATAGCGAAAGTGAAAAAAAATATGTTTATATTGTAGGCTTGAGACGAGAGGGAGACACCTAAACTTAAAAGTAGACCTCCTGCCAAGGCAATTGTCTTGCACGTAAAAACGCCAAGAAGTAAGTTTGTAACTGGGCCTGCAAAAAAAGGAAAAAAAAAAAAACAAAGTTTATAAAGCACATTAAAATAAATTATATTTATCACCACATGGTGTGATGTTTTATTTACTATAGAGATTAATGAGTTCAAAAAATAGAAAATTTCTAAAGTAAATAAAGAATTACAATTGTGTAATCTGATTATGTATCGTAAAACGTGTGATGGCTATTTTAAGACAAATGTGTTTAGATAAATTGATACTACAATAGTCGCTTCCATTATTTGAAATACGACAAGCTTGAAAAAAAATACTGTTCGCCATGTTCAAATGTGTGTATTTTTCCTTTGGGGAATTTAGCTGGAAATATTTGAAAATATTGTTGATAATTATTGATAAAAAAGACAAAAACAAGTAAGGTAAATTTTGAAACAGCAAGTGTTTTGATAAAAACGTAACAACATTTCGTATAGTATGGGAAGATAAGATAAAAATTGTAGCCCCTATCGCTATAAATGTCTATGATATTTTTTGATATCACGTACTCCAGACCCCGAAAAACATGATACTGCTATGTGGTGTCAATAAAATTGGTACATGTTGTTTTAACAGATATTTCTAAAGGTTTCTATAAAAATATTTTTGAAAAATTTTGTCAACGAGACAAAAATGCTGGAATATATGTAGAATATTAATAACACCTTTCATTCAACTTCAGTATAAAAAAATAAGTTAAAATAACAAAAAAAACAATACGTTTAAATGTGTTTTTACTGTTTCACTAAAGTTTATATTAGAAGTATTAAAAGAACAGGTCTTCTTTATTAATGTGTGTTTTGTTTTTGGCATCAATCCAAAAACATGTTTAGACCTGAAACTATCATGCCACAGTGAACTGTTTTAATAGTTAAGATTATTACTTTCAATATTAGAAACTTAAAACTTATACCAAACATTGGCCGTTTTTAAGTTTGTTTTATAAACTTAAAATTTTATTAACACACCATAAACACAATTTGGATAAACAAACCCCTTACCTAAAAAGTTCCACAGGGCAAACATGACAGCATTGACCACACTGAGGTATGTGAATGTTGTGGATGGGAACAATACTCGCACCTGTTGCCCTACAATTCCCGTGCAAATTAACAGGGAATTGACGAGCATGGTTATTAAAGCCGTTCCGATTACCACACCCCAGCCTTGCTCGCCGTCGACGATTGGTAATTGTAAACACTCTCCATTTTTCATGTTAGCTTGAATTCTCAAGTTATTGGAGCTAAGACTTAACGACGATCTGCCACCTACAGATCGGAGATGGTTGTTCACTTTCATCTTGAGCCCATTTGTGTGATTACGTCTCGTATAGGTTTGTTAGCTTTCCAATAGGTTCAAAGTACACGTGATAGTGAATGAATAGTGTGTCATACAGAGCTCAAAGCCGTTCACGTGGAAAATAAAATGAAGGCTTGTAAACGTTGGCTGGGGTTGGTTGGGACTGCACCTGTTTTATATTTTTATGTTATCCCAGATGACGTCATAATTGGAAACTAGAAGGGACGTTCCACATGTTTCTGCAGGAAATAAACCAATATTATTGCTAATTACTCTGTACATACATGTCACCTTCAAAGTTTTGAGTAGAATAAAGTGCCACTTAAGATTCAACGATGTTTACACAAAATTGCATCTAACATTCAATTTAGTTAATAGCCCTTTTTAGAACACTATCCTAAAAGAAAAAAAAAATCCAAACGACAATCCAAACAATAGTTAAAGTTCTATTCTGGTTTAGTGTAGACTTTGATCTAAAGAGTGCAGCACGTACAAAGTATTGAACGTTGTACGTCATAACCTTGACGCAATGGGGTGAGTAGGGCTGCACACCGCAGTGGAAGATGAAACTGCAATCAGTTGCTAGGTAAAAATCAGCTGTTTTGTCTGTCTTTTCATATTTGTAAACTCTTCAGAGGAGCATGAAAGCAAGTAAGGCTAATATATACTGCGTAATAAAATTTGTATTACAATTTCTTTTCTAAATGGCTTATAATGATTTTCGAATATGATAATACATAAGAATGAAACAAAATGAATGAAAAATATTTCATATAGATATGTATTATATATCCATTGATTTTCTAAAAAAGCTTAAAAATCAATATTTAGAAAACAAATTGAGTTAATATTATTTATACCCTCTTGTGATTTCCGAGTAATAATTAACCATTGATTTTACTATGCCCAAGGTGAAAACACAAGGCTTATATGATGATCTGATGATCAACTTACATTTTTATGTAAAAAAAAATGGGAAAATTTTTTACGATTTTAATTATGTTGAATCGGTTAATCCTGATTCTAAACAAAAAAATTGCAAACTTATACGTTTCATGGAAAACAAGTTTGAAGCATTCAGCTTACACGTGCAATGCCAAGTTCCGTCCTTGAATCATACTTCAAGCTTTCAGTTTCAAACGATCACTTAATTTTATTTCATAATAAAATAATGGTTACAGAGCTTTGTTTCGTTAAGCATTCCAATTTCACACTATGACAAGCAATTTATTTTAATAAAGAAATTTCTAGTCTTTTTATAGCTGTTCAAGGTAGTATTTAAAATTCTAACGATTATTAAAGCTACAAAAAAAGAACCTCAGTCTTATAATTTAAGTGTTGCAGTGAAGACGATATCAAAAGCAACCCTACGCTGTGTTATGGTATCTGCACACTGAATTTTGCTGACTCACCCAAAAATAAATTAGAAATAACATTTTGTAAACAAATCGATCAGATTCAAACCATTCATTTGGCCACGAATTGTATTGCAAAAATTGCCACTTAATTTTATTTTAGTCTTTATTTTTTTTCTGTTACGCTTTCCCGTTTGACATTTATGTTTCTGGCAGCTGTTCAGATTGTAAAGAATTTCGTGACTAAGACGTGATGCAAGGGCGGGTCAAACTTTTGCAATCGAAACACTAGACAACACCTTTGTGTATATATCTTTATCCTCATTTGTGATGAGTTCATTCAACTGACTGGCGATATTTATTTTTCATCATACATTCAACCTTCTTCTACAGAATTTATAGATTGAAGGTTACTAAGTAACCTTGTGTTAGCTGAATGAGTTAAAAGAACTCTATTAGCCGTTGAATATATTAGGAGAAATAGAAATTGATTTTTGTTTTGTATTTTGGTTGATATAACTCGATTCTAAAAATAAAATGAGGATAATCATTTATATAATTTTAAAAATAAGGTTTAACTTTTTTGGCACTTGTACAAGTGTTGAATTTTGTTGTTAATTGAGGAATTTGCATGGAATGATGCAATACAGTTTCTTAACATAATTTTTTTTTTCATGGCTGGGAGTTTTAACTGAGAGATGATGATGGTTGCCAGGAGTAATGGGTTCAACCAGCGAACGGCATTACCATCTGAGGGGATGCCAGTCGTCTCGAAGAGTCACGGTGAAGAATAACGGAAATTATTATCCTCAATAATGTAAGATCAATTTGGTACAGTCAATTTGTATTATATTTTTATCCAGTTGTTAAAGGTTGTTTATGAAAGATGCCTTCCAATGAGCAACCAGTTGAAGACGGTGGTTCAACTGAGAGTCGAGAATCGAATTGGAAAAAGAAGGAAAAGCCAAATGGTCTGATTGAATTATCAATAACGGATAAAGATGTATTTTTACCATCACCAGACGGTGTTAAATGGGACTTGCATACACCCGAACATGACGATGAAAAGACCAATGGGTTTTTTAATTTTAGTTTGGAAGAAATACATAAAAAAGGAAGACTTTCTCAAGAAAAAATCATTGTGACCAATGGGTAATAAACAATTAGTAGTATTTAACACAACTTATCAAAAAGATTTCTTTTACAGCTCAGCTCCGCATGACTCAAACAATAAAACAAACTGCAAACGGTCAACTGAATCTCAAAATGGCACATGGCAACTTGTTGCACCTGATGGTAACTGGGGTTGGATGGTTTTGCTCGGAACAGTCATTGTCAACTCAGTTTTATCTGGCCTCTTGAAATCCTTTGGTATTTTATTTATTGAATTCTTAAACGTCTTCCAAGCAAGTCCGTCTTCAGCTGCATGGATCCCTGGTTTGACGTTTGCACTATACAATTTACTAGGTAAGGAGAAAAGTTGCACTCAACTTACAATTATTTACACATTCTTTCAACCAGGACCTTTGGCCAGCGCGCTAAGTAATAGATTTTCCTGCAGAATAACTACAGTAATCGGAGGTCTTTGTACTGCTGTAGGATTAGGATTAAGCTATTTTGCTACCAGTATTGAATACCTATACCTAAGTTATGGATTACTGGGTGGTAAATTTTGACGAATTTAATTTTAAAAAAAGTGTTCAAACACAAAATTGCATAATTTTTCAGGTATTGGTGCTGGTCTTTCGTACACACCCGGAATTCTTATTGTTGGACAATACTTTGAAAGACGAAGAGGGTTTGCCAATGGTATATGTATGTCCGGAAGTGCTCTGGGTTCTATTATTCTTCCACCATTACTTAACTTCCTTCTAACGATTTACGGTTGTAGAGGAGCAATTTTGATTATGAGTGGGGTATTGTTAAACGTGTGCGTCGGTGCCGCACTTTATCATCCTGTTGAATGGCATCAAAAACTCGAGTGGATTCCGAATGAAGAGAAATGTGATGATACAGAAAATCACCTCATGTCCAAAGAAGTACCGTCCTCAGGGCCCTCTCTTAAAGAACGAAAAGTATCTTGGCTTCCTTTTGGGTTGCAAGAAGAATCTGGAGAAGCGGAGACAGCAATTACTCAAAGGCCACCGTCTTCAGTTTTCTTAAACCGTTTATTGGAGAATGAAAAATCCGAGGAAAAATCTCGTAGCACCAACGTACCTGATGTTTTGGCAAATTTTGGGAGCAGATCGACAATCGGCGGTGGAACCGCAGAGCGATTACGGCGAACGATGAGTTCTGCATCGACATTATCTTCTTCATCATTCGCATACATGAGTACAATGCATTTGGGAAGTACAGCTGCAGCGTATCAATGCACTGAAGTCGGGCAAATGGGCAAAATAAGTCAAAAATCAGAACCCCGCAGACAAATAATCGGTTGGTGTAATCGACTTGCAAAACTCTTTGACATTAATCTTTTAAGCAATACTGTTTTTCTGCTCATAACATACTCATGCGCTACGTCGGGAATTGGTTACACCAATTTGCTCATAGTTCTGCCGGCTTACGCACATTCGATGGGTATTCATCAAGCAGACTATGCCATTTTGCTCTCTATTATTGCTACTACAGATCTTACAGGACGAGTTAGTGGGGCATGGGTCTCAGATATAGGATTTTGTCCCAGAAAGTACTTTTTCATTTCTGGGTTAACATTGTCGGGCATTGTACTTGGATGCATGCCCTTGGCCAAAGATTTCAATCAATTAGCTATTGCTTGTGCTTTCTTTGGACTTACTTCCGGTGTTTACATTGGACTTATGGCAGTACTTCTTATGGATCATCTCGGACCGGAACGTCTGGCTTCGTCTTTTGGACTTTGCTTAGCTGTCAATGGAGTTGTCATGTTGGCAGGACCTCCGGCGGTTGGTAAGAGAATGAAGTTTTGACGAATTTTTATTTTAACGAAGGAGTGGCTAATAAAATCACTTACAGTTATTTTATATATAAAAATATAAAAAATTTTTTTTATGAAATTAGCTCTTTACTTATCTGCTCAGTAAACTTCAAATAGAGAACCTGAAGTGATAAACTTGATCTTTTTTGACCGATCAGCAAATTTCTTTATAGACGATTTTGTTTACTATTTCAGGTATTGTTCGAGAGCAGATTGGAAGTTACAAACCTGTACTCTGTATCCTTGGGGTCATTTTGATAACTGGAGGTGTTGTTTGGATTTTGGAACCGTTCGCAACAAGATACGAAATAAGAAAAGAAGAACAGAAAGCATGTAGTTCCGTATGATGTTAGACATGTTGCTTACCTAAAATTTGTATTTTCATATGAATGTACAAATCAGCTATTTAGTCTTGATTTTTTTTTTAAAAAAACGTTTAGATATATATATATGTTAGATTTTCATGGTTACTTTCTTTTTTGGTAATGGTCTATGTGTATATACATATATATGAAGACTGGATTTTATAATTATATTGGAAGCTATTTAAATAGTAGTATTAAACTTGGTTAAAAGTTTTTATTTTAAAAAAGTCAAAATTGGTTTATCAGTAAGTGCTGCAAAAATTTTAGGCGTAGTCATAAATATATCTTTATTACAAAAAAATTGGAAAGTGCTTTGATATCTTCAGAGATGAAATGATATAATTATATGACTATCATGTTTTAAAATTTAACATATCTGACCATTGTAACTATAGCTATTGTGTAACGTGTGTTTCCTTTGTACAAAAAAAGTAACTCGGATGTTGTAATATAGTTGAGGAAAGACAAAGAGTCGAGGAATTGTGCCTGGAAAAAGTCGTTTTGAAAATTTATTAGAAAGATTTTATATTTATTGCAGAGTTTATTTTACCGAGGTAAAATAAAAGAATTAGAATTAAACATGCAACTAATGTGTTGAGAGAGTAATACTGGATTTATTTTAAGTACTGCTATTTCTTTACACCAGAATAGAATAACCAAAGCAATACAATTCCAGGTTATCCACAAAGAGGTGAAGAAGAAACTAAATTAAAAAAGTAGTGTCGCTAATTCTTTTTTAAGTGTAGACATAGTTTTATGCAATTGAGTTAAAAGATCAAGATTTCGGTCACGTCGCTTGCGAGTCTGATTTCCCTCAGTAGACGTCGTTTCAGTTGTTTGCGTCGTAGGACGTTCTGTCGGTTCAGTAGTCACGGTAGTTGTGGAAGGTTCTGTCCGTTCAGTAGTAGTAACAGTTGTCGTAGGAGGTTCCGATGGTTCAGTAGTTATAGGGGTCGACGCAAGCATAGTTGTGATCGCTGGAGAAGTTGAGTTGTTTTGTAAAGCAGTAGTTGTAGTATTATTGATTGCGATGTTCGGTGATAAGTACGGTAGTGTGCATATCTTAAAAATGAAACCAGTGCTTCTCTGCAATATTGGACAACATTTCAAGATGCCTAAACACCAATCATCTCCGTTACAAATTGTCGCTGTAATGCCTTCAGGGGGAATTTCGGAAATAATGTTTGGACAAGACCCCGTTTTTGCTGCAAGTATTTGATAATTATATTGTTAATAATGAAAGTGTTCAATTAAGCAAGACCATAGATATATATCTATGAGGAGACTTACCAGCGCAACAGTTAGGAGGTTGGAGAGCACAGCAGTAGTCGCGATTTGTTTGAGAACATTTCGAGCACTCGCAAGTTGTTGTATGTAAAAATTTAGCATTGCACAGTAGCCAAAGAAAATTTTTAAATAACATTATTCTGACTGCACTCTTTTAGTTTTGCATATTAATTAGTAATAAGCGTTGCACCACTTCTCAAAAATACATATACCTGAAAATCATGTAGAATGCTAATGTCAAGTAGCGTTATTCACACGAATCTTTGAACACATTTCCACACGAATTTACACACTATTTCATTTCCTGGATGACACAAAAATGAGCTTAAACTATTTTTCGAAAATATATAAGGAAGTATTTCGGAAGTAACGTCAAAAGAAATTCAATTAAGGGCAACTACCACATTTTTGCACATTACAACTTTTTCCCCCAAAAAATGACATAAATCCAACACATTTTTGTATAGTATTTTTTATGTTTTACTTTACTTTTATGTTTTCCAATATACTACATTCTTCTGGTTCCACATAAAAGCACTCACAAACTGCAAATTAAATTTAGGTATAGTTGATAGTTTTAATAAGTAACTTTTGCAATAGCAGATGTTATTCACACGTTAGGAGTCCCGAAATAAAGCACACTTTACGACCCAGCTTGTGGTTAATACCATGCTAAATTGATTGGTCTCTCTTTCCTTCATATTGCAATTTAACCTGAATTGATAATGATAAGTACCTGCGATGCATATTAAAATTAGTGGTTTGTATCTTTGCTACTAGATGGCGCTAGTTGCATGATTAAACACACTTCAATATGGCCGGAATCTGATTATGAGCGGAGGAGCTTGCCGATTTCTGTGTTTATATCCACGAACATTAAACCCAAGTTCATAATGCCATACGCTAGATACTATTCTGAATCTGAACAATTTGAAGACAAGCGTCCATGCGCTGGTTTAAGAGCAGATTTACGCGATTGCATAATGCAAAGCGATTGCTTTAAAATTGTAAGTGAATAAAATTATTATGTAATAAACTTTTTAAAATTTGAATATCTTAGCACAAGAAAAGCCCGAAAGAATGCTTATTGACGAGGGATTCGACAGTTCCTGACGAATGTTATCAGCTTAGACAAGCCTTTTTCGAATGTAAACGTTCTTTGGTAAGCATTCGATTTTTATAAGTGTTAAAATTGAAAAGAAAGTCGCCCATTTGAAATAGTTTAGTTCTGATTTTAAATATTGCTTATCATGTCTCAAACCATTTTTTATTGATATTGATAAGTAATATTTTTTTTCAGCTGGACAATAGGCAACGGTTTCGAGGACGAAAAGGCTATTAGCAATTTTACAATAGCTATAATAGTATGTTTTGAATGTTAAATTAAAAATACGCTTTACTTGTATTTGAATGGTTTAATATTTCAAGCTTACTACATATACAATGATGAACATATCAGATTTTAAAAGACTAGACAATCTTGCTTGAAAAAGTGTAAACAATATTTGTTACATTTTTAAGTGAAAAATAATAATTCAGTGATAGGAATATAATAATTCAGCTATGGCGTCTTTCAATGAAATAATATCAGTTTATATCATTCTCAATTTAGCCTAACAAACTACTATTCACAGTTTACCCTGCAACTCCAGGCATATGATGATAAACAACTCACCATTAAACTTCATTATCAAATTATATTTATAATGACAAAATAATAAAATTAAAAATACATTTTAAATAAAAATATATGAACTATAGGAATTAATAGTTCTTAATGTTATAATATGCATAACTAGTAATTGGTGGCATTTTGCACATGTAACAATAGCATTTTTTGTCAAATGTGGTAGCAAATCGTCAAGCTATGCAAATGTCTTAAATTTAAAAGGCAATTACTTTTTTGGTTTTGCGGAGCTCCTGTAAAGATAAACCGAAAAATTAATTATAAAAATATATTTAAATCACTAAACACATACAATATTTAGGCAAATTGAGTTAAGGTTATTTGTTAGCAAAATTTCAATTATTTTAATTCTCTATTTTGCCTGTTACAAATGCCTTGTTTAAAAAAAATCCTACTCACTACTTAATCTATCATAATAGTTGAAGGCTTACTTCTTCTTAGCTTTTGGTGAAGTAGACTGAAATACACTACTTGCTGACATTAGATTCTCGATATACTGACCCAAGACTTGATTTTCTGATTTCAATTTGAGATTTTCCTCTTTCACACTATCAACACGTTGAGACAGATCTACGAAGAGGAAGATTTAAGGTGATTTCAAATGACGGTATTATATTATTACCATCCAAAGTATTTTGAAGTTCAAGAACTTGCGATATTAAACGCGATTTTTCTTCAGCTTCATCTGGGCTTATGTCTGGATCCAAACCTAAGATATTAAACAAAAAATGTATTTCAGGTGAAATCTGCAGTCACACGTGCAAATAAAGGCATGAACTTCAGTGAAGCATAATTTTGGCTCTCTTTCTTTAAAACAAATGTGATGATTGGGTTTGTATTATTTTTTAAATTTATTTTTGTTACTATGCACTCACTACTATGTTGGGGACTGTTGCTTCCATTGGTGAATGTAGATGGAATTGACTCCAAGCTTCTGCCCTGAGCCAATCCAACTTCATCCGAATAGGAAGGTGGTTCACTGTCATCAGAAATTACAGCTGCAATGTAAATATACGAATTTTTTTCTTAGGACTACATCCAAACTACACGATCAAAACAAGGAGTTATATCAAAACAAGGGTTTCTCTTTACCCTGTGGGTCGTCATCAGCCAAAGGAATGTTATTAATTTCATCTTCCAATCGGTTAAGGGACATCGCGATCAAAGGAAATCTATAAATATCATATACTTCAATTAAGGCTCATAAAGCGAACAATGACAACGCTGAATGCAAATGAAGTGGCTTTTCATCTAACCTATTTCCAAGCAATCAAAGTATACTATTGTGACGATACAGTATCGGTAGTAACGCATGCGAAAATCTACCTCTAAAACACAAAATATTTCCCGAATATTAGGCTTATTAAAATCAACAACTATACAGCTTCCATGAAGCGACGGCCATTACCATGCAGGGCAGAGTCTCTTTAAACAAATATTCACCTTATATCCAAATCAACACTGGACGCAGAGATGAAATGACGACATAAAGAACCGGTTTTAATATTTGGATGCTATTCACCCAAAGCGAAATTCCAAGGAGGGCAACTGTGATTGGGTCACCAATGGAAACCATCTACCAATCAAGAATCCCATTTATTGACGTCGCGTCAACATTACCTGGAAGGATGAACCGAGATAACAGGTGGAGATCGAAACAATGATTGATTGCAATAAACTGAGTTTAAAATAGAAATAATATTATTATGATTACAAAATTTGGTTAGCTTTATTAACTCTCTAACACACGAATTCACTCTTACGTAAATTTTCAAAACTTCCAGAATTCTCAATCAATCTGCAATGGACTTATATGTCACGAAATCCAGACTGTGACGTACAGTATGAATGGAAGTAGTACACAGATTTGATAAGTAGTGATGTCAGACTTGTATTTGTAGATGCCCAGACCTATCCATTAATTGGTTACTCACTCCTGATGAGGAGCCAAAACGACAAGCGCAGCCCAACACGCGAACGTACAGACGACGAGGCTGCAACTTTGCTTACGGCTTAACCTGCACCATATTTTAAAGGTAAATACCATTTAAAACACATCGTGCCACCATTTCAGCTCAACTTGAGTTCAAAGCAATGGTGAGCGATGGTCGAAACGGCCCGTTTTCAGTATGATCAAAGTGGAAATGGTGTCGTCACCTGAACACAACTTTTGGCATTTTGCCTCATAAAATGTATCAGAATGTTTTTTTATTCACAGGTTGGAACAAGGTAAGTAAATACTACTTTTTTGTGAAAGCAAAGAATTTTCATTTTATTTCCCACGAAAGAGATGGAAGTTTTTTTATACTTTGGTTTTATCTAAAAATAGATTAAGTTGAACAAGTATCATAAATCTCCCATGAGTGAATGAAACGAGTTGGGAGATTTTTTTTCTAAGTTAGATTTGAAAAAAAAAAGCTTTAATAGTGTTAAAGGATTCGTTTTATGCGCGTGAATAGTTTCGCTTTTTGATATTGAATGGACACTTGATGTCTCGGTCGAAAGGGCGATGATGGGTTAATGAGTGTTAGGGTTAAAAAGACCGCGGGTGTTGGTGTTTAAAATAAGTCGTGGAATAAATAGCAAGCATAAGGTTGGTTTTTTTGACATTCATACGACTGGGCTAATATATTTCAACTGGATACAGATGAAAAGGTGATTTAATTTCAGTTGGATTTTTTTTCATGTTTTTGATTGAAATGATTCACGCGAATGAAGGAGTTTAAATTAAGTCGAATGCCACACATCTATAGGAAAATAAGTTTTAAAAAATAAATGAACGTAAATAGAGCGTAGTTAATGGGTAGACCAAGAAAATTAAAAATCAAGTTTATATTTTTTCCATTTTTGTTTTGTGAGAAATTCTCACAAGAATTTAATTAACTGCGGTTTACATATTGAGATACAATATTTTAAATTTTTACTTATTTACTTTTCCACTTAGTAGGTCTTATAATTTCAGGCTTGAGTTTACAGGTGTGTATAATTAAGCAATTTTTTTCACCTCTTAATTTACCTAGATAAAAAGGAAGGAGAAAAAACAGTCCGCTTAGGTCATAGTTTCACATTTAATTTCAACCCTTGCAAACAAACATTGAACGACTACATGTCATTTAGATTCTTATCAGGTCTCAGGCAGAAGATGGCTGACGAAATGATCCGAGTGAGACAAGAATTTCATTTGTTTTGCTTAATTTTTATCGGTTCAAGAGCGCACACCTTGAATAACATGCAATTTGAAAATAAAAAATTAATTTTTTCACACATGATTTATGATTAGAAAGTAGAAAAAAAACTTAGTTTACCTCACTTTGTAAACTAAATAAAAAGTGTTTTTGGAAGACAATCAAGTCGAGTCTTAACTCTAATGAAGATGTAATTGAACCGATAAATCGAATTAAAAGAGCGAGGAGTTTACTTTGATCGAATTTTAACTTTATAAATGTATCCGAGTGTATGGCCCGTGGGTGTGGCTTAGTGGAACGTTGCACATAGTTGTAGGCAGCTATGGCAACTAAATAGAAGTTGGGAAATTGAGTCAAATGGAGTATTTCCTTTCTAAGTGGGACAGATGTTTAAAGGGGACAAGACAACCATTTTGGCTAGAGACAAAATGGGTGGAACCCTGAATTGCTACCAAATTTGAAGTTAGGCCTTGTGTTGAAGTGTAAGTTATAAATTATTGATATAATATTACTCTAACAGTGGTTTTCTA
Source organism: Pachymerium ferrugineum (assembly GCA_034686365.1). NCBI lineage: Eukaryota > Metazoa > Arthropoda > Chilopoda > Geophilomorpha > Geophilidae > Pachymerium > Pachymerium ferrugineum. Next base: position 110,974 of record JAQGAS010000061.1, read on the forward strand.
TGCTATCTTAGTAAAGTTGAATAAAGGTATCATTTTTGCATTGAGGAGATGTTTGAGTTTTAAGGAATTTTAATTTATAGAATGTTCTCTTGCATAGATGACTTTTAGCTTTTTATTTTTAGCTGCCTCCTTCATCCGAGTAGTTTTTTTTCTTTCCCCTTGTCTGACTTTGTGGAAAACTGTAAGGGAACATTCCACAAGCTACAGGAATTCCACCCCCCCCCCCTCTTTTTTCCCAGCTAAAAGAAACACATCTAGAACTTTCATTTTAGTGATGCAATGTTTCATTTGTAAGTAGTTGAAAAACTCAATATAGGATTTTTTTTATATTGTTGGTAAACAAAGGGAAATATTGATGACAAGGTGACAAATAAATAATAATAATAAATTTTCCACATTTTGTAGTAATTCAATGTCGTATTAATCGATTTCTCTAATGTGACTAAAGGATAATAAATGACCACATTAAGTTCATTGACAAGTATCAGTAATTTTCCATCTCGAGGCAATTTTTTTTTATCGAACTTAACTCCCTGGAAACTAAAATTATACCTTTATTTCACGTTAGTACACCTTTAAAATTTAAGGTGGGCGTTAGAAGATACGAGATATCGGAACCAATAATCTCCTATTTCCGAATTTCCTTTAAACTACCATCTCGGATATCTTGTTATGTTCAATTACACGATGCCAGTTCGTTATTTTCCGAAATTCAATAATTTTAGATAAATCAACTATAGGGAAAACGGTAATTAAAATGGCTGGAACGAGAAACCTTGCTGATTTTAGTGATGGTTAGGTTGAAGTTTTTAAGTAATAGTTTTAGGATTACCCAATTTTTTAATTACATGATGATATGAAGGGAAGCTATGGCAGGATTGCATGGTGTAATTAGGAAATTACATAATAATAAACCAGTTATAAATTTTTTTTCCATCTTAAAAAAATTTTCCGCCTAAAAGTTTGGTTACATAAAGTTATCTTGAATAAGATCTGTATGAACAGAATTAGCAGAACTAGTTTAGATGAATAAATATAATTTTTTTTTTTAAGTAGAGTAGTTAAAATTGAAGTGCAGTGATTTCGTATGTGACATATAGAATGGACATATGCGTGATTTTGGGAAATTGGGAATCCAACATGAAACAAGAATCTCATTAATGATAATTGCTTTATATTCCAGTGCTAAATTATCACCCGTCATGCACCGCGCCCGTGGTTTGCATCATTGATTGCAGGTGCCATTAAACTTCATTCTGTTTTACTACAGAATTTATTATTCGTTTTAAAAAAAAAGACCCCTAGCGGCAAATTAACAAGTGGAACTGTGACGGACTAATGTCTTATTGATATTTGTAGGTTGTGTTGGTTTGTAATTCATTCATAGATTTTTTTTTTTTTTTTTTTTATCTTCCTCTATAATTTACTCTTGTCTCATGACCTACAAACTACTGACCTTGCTTTTTAAGGAAAAAAAAAAGGTGTAATGACTTGACAGGAGATTCAACTCGCTTTGGGTCATGTTTGTGTCAATCCCAAAAAAGAGTTATCAATGTCTGAAGAAAAGGGGAAATTAAGAGTTTATAAAAGTTGTTTTTTCGGTGCTTAGGCTGCGAGAAAAAAATGTTTTTTAATACCCAAAACTATATTTATTTTTAAAAATCTAAAATGAGATAGGGTAGATTGTAAGAGAGAAAAATTTGAATTATTTTATTTTCTTTTTCTCATAAACCAGTTTCCACGCATCCGTTGTTAAAAATAAGAAGAAAAAAAAACTGATGCCTTACATAGAATTGAAGATGAGAAAAACCCGAGGGCAGGACTTTAACCGTGTCATTTAATCGTTTATAAATGATACTTAGCCTTAAAAATGAATAATGAATGTGTAGCAAATGTTGTAAAGAAGTTTTCTGCAAGATTGATAAAATAATAAAGTAAAACTAGATTTAAGCCCATTGAAAAGGTCTGAGATTGGCTATAAAACGTGAACGAAGCAAAAGAAAGTTGTAGTAAATGTCTCGGTTGCCAAGCCTTGTTTGTGGCCTACTTGCTATTCACCATCTGCCAGCAATGGATTTAGGTTTGGGTTGTAAATTAAAGGTGATTACAGGTGGGTGCATCCGTTGGCTTCTTTTGGGTTTTACGGTTTGCGCATCGTAATGTGTGCAACATTTGCCATGGGATTTATCTAGTACTTAGAAAGAAAACTGGCCTCTAATTGCGGTTGTGCTGACAACGGTTCATAATTTTTTCACGACGGATCCTGTTGCTGATGTGTGTCTGTCGCCTAGATTAAGTTTGGTGATTTGGTCCACGCGCCCTTTGCAAGTATTCTTTCTTACAGCTGGCTAAAGATTTATCGATCCACTGCCTGATTTATCACGTGGATATCTTCCGAACGAATTATCCATGAGAGGTGCAAGCCTCTTTTACACGTAGTGATAAGTTATAAGTGTATAGGCGGCATTATCGTAAAAAGAAAATACGTTTCAATCTTTGTTGACTTTTACAATTTTCCAGCTCCCAAATGGTTATGTGGTCTACTAAAATTTTTATTTTTCAAATTCAATATTTTCTACGACTTATTTTTTCCAAGAGCGTCTTTTTGCTTCACCAGGGAAATGTAAATTGATATACCATTTGGCGGTTGGGAGAAGCAAAAATTGCTTGTTCTCAAGCTACACCTTCGTCCTCGGTTAAAATAATTATTTCTTCTTTTACATTGGTTGAAACGTTTATTTGCATAATTTTCTCGACTGGGAATGCAAATAGAACTTTTACGAAAAGAAAAAAATGGATAGAAAAATTTTTCAAGCCTTATATGTTCCTTTCTTTACCAGTTTTGTAAAACGTTACATAAGCTTTCATAATTCATTCACTAGTAACACGTGTCAGTTAAATTGATGATATATGCATTTTGGACGACGGATTTTTTAACCTATTTCGTCATTGGCAAAGGCAACTAGGCGTAACATATAATTCGTCACACGCATACAATTTCACACGGTTAATTCATCAGTAGGTCATTTTATCGTAGAATATAACTCCGCTTATATTCTACGACTGAAAGGAACGCAATCTCGTCTTGTTGTCCGGTGATGACAGTTTCGCATCTTAAATCTTTGAATATTAATTTGCATGGAATATCCGGTGGGTGTGCCAAGAATAGAAGTCGTTTGTAAAATGTGGTCGACAGAGTCTGCCCGAGAGACTTTAATCAATAAAGAAGCGACCGACTGAGATGGTGAGAATAAAATTTGCAATTTCACGCCTGACGGAACACTAGTGCATGCATCTTTTGACTTTTCCTTCATGACCTGCATTTGTGACAGGTTGATGAGTGGACAGGGGCCGACGTAACCCAATTAAGCAGGGATTAGTAGTTAACACTTGATATGGAGAAATTGATGACTTGAAGTTTATTATAGTTGAATTAAAGACGACAGATGGGAAACTCGTGTCAAGACAATAGAGCTAAAGGGTCAAATGAATGGTGTAAATAGCCTGGCAAAATTGATTTATTTAAAGTTTTAAATGGATGAGGAAGTAAATTATGAAAATGTGGTGTAGATATTTCAATTTTTTTATTTTTTATAATTTTTTTTTAGGGTGAGAACTTAATGCGACATGTTAAGTTTGGGTGGAAAACAGAAAGTGTTGTTACTGAACAATGGGAAAAAATGATTAGTGACTATTAAGCTGCATAATTCTCTTCCCAATGGAATTCCACTTGGTATACGGAAAAAAATTGCATCCAACATCTTGAGCTCAGCCGTGATTTGTAAATTTTTTATATTATTTTTTTATAGTCACATTTGGTTGGTATGAAGGGTCATGAAATTTGTCACGGGCCAAAATAATTTCACTTTATACTTAAGAATAATTAGATTAATAATATCTAAGAAATTTCATAACGTCATTAATCAGTGCAACTACTTTGTTATTGGAGAAAGAAATTTTTCCAAAAAAAAAAAAAAAATGTGAACGTTAACCTTAATTTTTTTTTTACTGGATAAATATGTAGAGACATAATTTTAGAAACCAAGCAAGGAAAGAAAAAAGAGGAGGGGTGTATCAAGTAAGGAAATTTATGCGCAAGAATGTGTTTCATGTCTCCATTTTTTTATGCAAAATGCAAATATTACGTAAAATTATTAGTAATTTTTTTTGGAAAATAAATGAAAAAGACGAGACGGGAGTTTTAAATTACTTAGAGCATTTTCATTAATCAAAAAAAATTGTAACATGGAGAAATGGAAACAAAAGTGATGAGATTGAAAATTGAAAGCAACTAATGGTTTAAATATTACAAATGGATGGCCACGTTTTATGAGGAAATGTGTGAAATTGGGTTTGAAAAGCATAAAAATGAACGATTTGCCGGAAATTGATATCCATGTTTTTATGAGTGTGAGGTGTGATTAAAAGTTCTAAAACCAGGTTTTGAATGAAGCGAATTGGGAGTCGTAAAGTTCTCTCATGTTTTTAATTTGAAAAGCATGAGAGTCTGAAATATTCTCTATTTTTTGAAGAAGCGTGAGAAAATGGATATTTCTCAGCTTTGTTCATTGTGAATCGTCTTGGGAATATAGAAACCTCTCGTCCGTCTTTAAACATGTCTCCAAGTCGAAGCAACCAAATACGTAATGTAGCAGTCAACTTTGAACATGAATAATGTAGTACATTAAAGGCACGTACCACAAGACCATTTTACCTATCTTAGGTGATGTTATGGGTGTGGTGGTTACACGTAAATGTGATGGGATGACGTGTGATTAGGTTTGTTAAAACTCTATTGCACATTTAAACCCTCCTTTTCATTTCTTTTTATTCAACATGCAAGATGTGTGTCAAGGCGAATGTCAGATGAATCTTAGATTAGACAACTCAACTATGCACACATTTCTTTTAAACTCCATGAATAATAAATAAGGGAGTTTTATGAAATGTTTTGAGGTGAATATTTTTCCTTATAATTTAATTAAAAAGCGGAGTATGGCCAGTAGGCCAGTAATTTAATTTCGTCCTTATGGTTTACAAGAATTCTCATCTTGAGGTTTCTGTCCACTTTCGAACACTTCCCCAATAATCCGCTTTGGGAACAGGTTAGCTTGAGCTGACATTTTTTCTCTCATGTTAGAATTTTTGCTTTTCTTGTATTTCTTGTTTTTTTTTCTTCTTATGTTTCGCGCCTATTCTGGGATTGGTTGTCACGACACTGCATTGGAGACAGTGGGATTTTGTTTGAGAAAATAGTTATGGTGCAAATTTAACTATCAATATCTTTATACACTTCTGAAACATTCGGTTTTTTATGGTTTTCATTTGGAATTGAAATCGTGAGACCTAGTAGTTTCTGTTCTTTCCCAACTCATACGCGAAATTTGCTGACTCCAAGTGCATGATAAAGACTTGTACCATTAATTTACTTTTGTACTTTGAGTGACTTGAACTTTCCTATTTAGCATATCCAACTCGGGCTACTTTACATAAAAAGAAACGTTTTTTTACTCGTTTAATTTAGAAATGCCGTAAAGGGAGAAGTTTGTGCACTAAACATTCCAGAGAGAATATTTTCTAAACATTATTGGCCACGTTTATCATTTCTGAGATTGTTGCTTTAGCACTTGTTATGGTCATTCATCTGAAGCACTTTGGTCCAATTTAGATATAAACTCAGCTGGAGGTTTTCACCTCATGCAGCGGGACCTAGCTTAATGCAATTTAATGGACAATACACACCTCTGCAATAAGAGCCTTGTCCTTCATAACTGAGGAATTCTTTGCACGAAGAGTATGCCATTTATTTGGCATTGCTGAGGTGAAAGCAGGAATGTGCTGTTGCTATGGCAATAACAGTCTTGTGTTACTACCAGTGACTCATCTCTCATTTTCAAGAATTATACATTTTTTTATATACTCAAGTAATATATCACATGCTGCAATAAGAAATTTTGAACATTTTATTGCCTCTTTAAATACTCGAATAATTGCTTGATTCTAGTTAATACTAGGGGGAGTATTAGCAATTTGACCTTGTTCTACAGGGTCTTAAAAAATGCAACTTATCAACTACTGCACGTCAGCGGGTTAAGTGAGTGATGCACAATTCCAAGATTACATCAGCAAACCTTTTTATGGATCGATTCTGCCTCTCTTAATAATGCTGGTTAAGTAAAGTTGTTAATCTTTACTCGATTAAAAACAAAGTCTAGTGCAAAAATATAAAACAATCAAAGTCAATATTTTGAAAATCTATTCAAAAAAAAAAAAATGTTAACTGAATTTATCTCGAAATTGTGGTTTGAGATTGTGATCGTATTGTTTTCACTTATGCGTCACTCACTGAACAAAGCATGATGGCATCTTTATACATCACGTCCACATTTGTTAGGTCAGTTGTATTTCCCTGGGACTTTCTCTCTCTCTCATGATTCCGTAATACGTTTCAGATACAGATGTGGAGTTACGTAGGTAACTGAATTCACGGTGATTTGTCATTAAATCCCGGTAGGCGCTCAAGGAATAAATAAAGTTCCTTAAATGACACTCTGAGGTGTTCAGTTACATTGCATTAACTTATTTACAAGTAACAAAATGATCGATTGTAAATGAAATAATATGTTTTCTTTTTTTTCCCTGTTGTATGTAATAACAGTGAGACCTGGACGAGACTTTATTATTTGGTCTGGCATTGTGTGGTGTAGCATCGAATGGAGGATGCACGGATTAGAGCAACTACAGCACCACTTGTTTGTGTATTGAAGCGATAAATGGCAGTGACAAATCCCAGCGATGGCGTAGTCTGCAGTTTGTTGCTGGAGTAAGGTTCAAATTAAATGAAAAAGGGAATTTCTTGGAGAGCAATCTCACTTGTGAAAAGAGTCAATTTATAAGGGAAGACAATTGAATAATGCACGAGTGAAATTGTTACATTTTGAAATCCTTGTTCAAATTTGAAAGACATGATTCGGGAGAGAGGGAGGAGATTGAAACCAATGACGTTTCTATTGTAGTTTTGAGTGCAATCAGGTGGATTAAATGTTAGTTGTAAGCTTCAAGATACTTCAAGTGGGGTTCAGTTTGTCCGTATTAAAGTGGATGTGACAAGAATATTGCGCTATAAATTTCAATTTTAATAATCAGGTCTGGGTTCATGTTTGTGTCATTCTACTACATGCATATCGATAATTTGTTAATCCCATCATTTTGGTAAATTGATGAAACATCTTGTTGCGATCAAATTTTCAAAACCAATTTTCCACTACAAATTTATAATCGTAAGCAAATACAAGCAGTGAAGTAGACGTGGCAACCCGATGTGTACATTTTCATCCCACACGTCGACGCTCCCTTCACTTGCTCAATATTAGTACATTGCTAAGCTCATTCGTTTTCTCCTCCCAGTTGTATGTTGCTTGTTTCATACTTATAAAAACTAACAACAAAACTGAAATTGTAGGCATAAGTTTTCGAAGTGAATTCATTCCGGAAGACTCTGGAATTGGGACCTTTTAGTAAATCAATATAACGTCTCAGACCTATGTGGATTTTTATAGCTGAGGAAATGTAAAGATAAGGCGAGAAAGTTGTGTCATGCTGGTGGACACCTGTTAGATAACGTGTGGATGGATATAGTTGAGTTAAAGAAGTATTTTTTATAGGTATCCATTTGGTGAGAAGAAAATTAGGAGAGTGCGTCGTGTTACTTTATGGTTACTGAAATCGGATTGCAATCAGAAATAAATATTGTAGTAGCGTCCGATGAAAATAAAATAATCGGATTATTTTTCCTGTGTTGAAGCTTGGTCATGGGTAAAAATGTGGACGCGGATGAATGAAAACAGGAAAGCACGCAGGATGTTATTGCTAATAAAAGTCTATTAATTGAATGTCTGGACAGCTTCTATTGAAAATGTAGAAGAAAAAGATTTTTGTTATTATCTTGGTTGAATGACGTCGTTATTTATGACGGTACTTTATGCAACTAATGTAACGAGTAATCTATATTTTATGAGAATATGATGGCAATGTGTCATAGTAATACTTACTTTTAAGCAAAATTGTGATGGAAAAGAAAGAGTTATCAAATCGGATGATGTTTGCGGAAACAAGGCCATTAGAAGGATCAAGCGAAAATGAACAAATCTGCTACGGGTGTTGTGTATACACTAACGGCTTTAAGACACTTCTTTAACGGTTTAGGTAATGTTGGATTTGAGCGGTCAGTCTTGAAGCTATACATGAGAAAAGCATTACCGACACGACTTGGTGGTAATGGGTTCGTTGTGAAAATAGATGGCTTCCATCAAAGACTGACATTTGCCAAAGCCACACCTCACTCATCAACACGAGCGAGTGCCATTTTGTTTTTATTTACCAATATTGAATCAGTATTTCAAAACTTGGCATGTAATGGGTGGTGCTATTTGTACCTGTCAAATATTTTGTGATTTCTTTTCTTAAATGAGCATAAAGAATAATTTATGGGAATAAATGATGTAGATGGGGAATTAATTGATTATTTTTCCCTGTCTGTTGTGGAAGGGGTGGGTATATTTAGATGCTATTGATTTATAATTGCTAGGTAGAATATAGTAATTTAAACATTCAAGTGCATTATGGATAAACATGAATTTTTCATTGACGTTTCTAATTGCAAAATGCGTTTGAAGTTTGAACAACAAATGGATTCGGCTTTTGTTTTACATCTTTTGAAAAACTCAAGTATGTACGTTGGTGACTCACTTAAATCGACACTTTAATGCAGTCATCAACTAATTTTCAATTCCAAGTGTACGCCACATAATTTCTTTTAAGGCCTCATTGGTTTTATCAGCCATCTAATGAGCTCATTGATTTAATTTATTTTGATTGTGGCAATAAAGTGCTACTTGTTTGAACAATCTTGTGCATTCTACTAATAACCAGAGGCATGCACTCTAGTTTACATTTCCTATTTTCGAATTCTTCACGGCAATAAAGACAGTCAAAAACGCATAAATAATTTTGGCCAGACACACTTGTGATAAATTAAAACCATGACACGTTTGCATGACATCTCATTCTCTAGTTTTTTGTTTTTTTCAGATACTGTATTATATTTATTGCCTGCCAGTTGAAGAAGAAATTTTATTTAAACAAATTAAAAGATCTATAAAAGGCGTTGAAACATGTGTTGTATGAAGCTACTGAATATTTATAATATTTATAAAGATGTGAAGCCTTTTTAGATTTACGTCTGCAAAAAGCACAGGGAAAGCATTCCTCCAAGGTACCATACTTGTTCTTTGCTTGCAACACTGTTTGCCTTTAAAATGCAAAATTATTGATCAGAATATAAGACTGTGAATTTAAGTTTAAACAACTGGTCAATAGAGCACAATTGCACATTAGTAATCAATGAGGTTGAAATGTGTTGTCTGTAAATTTAATGCAACATAATTACTAAAATTATCGTCCAATTTTTTAAATTTATGGCTTGATTTAGGCAGTTAATTGATTGTGAGAAAATTTGGAACGTTGTGAAACTCTCGGGCCATCTTGTGCGAATATGTTGACACAGGTGGAAAAAAAAATGTTACAACATTCAATTTTATTGTGTACACAATTTTGTCGAAAGTTTGGTTTTTTTTTTTTTCCTTTTCACCGACTAAAGATGTTCTTATCAGAGGAACTGTTGCGTTTGCAGTTTGGTGTCGTTTTGTGCTCATAACTAAGAGATCAAGGGCTTTGCTCTTTCTTTTAAGCCATGTTTTTTCTATAAAAAAAAAAACTTGGCGAAATTGAAAAGTTAAAGCGAAAACCTAAAAACGTCATCAATATCATAAGCGGATATATTTTTGTAAAGAACCAGCAAGATGCATACAAATTTATTTATGGTAGCAGGATATGCCCTTCTAATAGAGTTTGTTGTTGAAATTTTTTTAAATGGGTTGTAGGTGAAGTTGTTGTTCATGTTATTCAACATTTTAGCTATTATATCTTAGTGCGTGTAATCGGTTTGTTTACGTTGATGTAATCTGCAAATCTTGTTTCTAACTTCATCATTAGTCCCGTATAAGAAAATGTTATTTTTCAAAGACCTTTTAGTAGTGTATAAATGCAATTACTTGTAAAAGACTTTTCCTATTTGTTACCAGATTTCCTACTAAATTCTGGTAGTTGTGTTCAAGATGGAGTCCTCCAATATAAACTCCCCTTTAAAAGTCTTGTATTGATTGATTTGCCCTTGTCTGCTTCTCTTCGATTTTCTGCACATCACAAAATGTGTAACCCTTGTGTATAGCTATTCGCCCTTTACATTGTTTACGTTATTTATTGCCCCACTGGAAAAAAGAGATTTATTATTGTATGTAAAAATCATAGTTTATTACGTAGATGAAATCGTAAGATGAAATCGCAGTTATGCATTTGGTTTGTTTGTCTGTCTGTCCGTCCGTCCGTCCGTGAACGCTCTAACTTTCAAACGCGTTGACCAATTGTCTTCAAAC